>CATIWF010135642.1:0-54138 GCA_949630135.1 Balakata baccata
CTCATTTTCTTGTATTTTCCATCACCAATTTCACCAAAATAATATTCAATAATTTCCAATAAATTTTTCAATAATTAGGCCAAAAATCCAAAAATTCACCAAAAATATTTCATTCATTCCAAAAATTATCTTCCACTTTCAAACACTCAATTTAACTCCATTTTCATCATTTTATGGCATAAATTCTTCAAAATGAATTTTCAAAAATTCGGCCATAATTAATGGAAATTTCTAAAAATTCCTAAAAATTATTTTCATCAATGTTTTACCATATCTATCTTTCTCAAGTTTCATTCTACTCATTGTCCATTTTTATTTAATTTTTTCATAATTTTCCTACAAAACATTAATTCCTCCTTTTCACAAATTCAACATCAAATACACTACCAAACTAAAATTTATTCACAACAATCATCTAAACCAAACTTAAATCAATAATAATTTGAAAGAAAAGTGAAGAAAATCTCACCTCAAATTTTCTTGGAATTTTTTACCAATATTTGATTTTTCTCCAAAAATAATTTTTTTCACTACACTCAATTTCTTATACCTCCTTAGGCTTGGATTATGGTAATTTGTGAGAGAAATTTGAAAGAAATTAAAGGAAATGGTATGTTAGTCATGCAAAGGAAGAAGGAGAAGAAGATGATGGGGTTTTTACTTTTTTTTTTATGAATTATTGATTTTTTTGGTATTTTTTTGACTTTCTATAGTTGATTAGAGCTTAATTAATCTTAATTGAGCTTAATTCTTGCTCCTATTGGTCAATCAAAATTAACCAAAAAGATATTTTAGATTTTATCCAAATTAATCCAAAATAAACTTTGACTTCTGACTTTTTCCACCAACTTTCCAAACTTTTCAATTTAGTACTTGAGAAAATTTATTTTCTTAAATTTCATATCTCAAATAACCTTATCTCCTCAAATTGAATATACTAATATTCTCAAAAAAAATTTCTCTTCGGAATGGTCTTTCTGATTTTACAAAACGACCTCCAGTGCGAAAATTTTATTTTTGCGATTTAGTCCTTTTTCTAAATCATGCTCGTAAAAATTCATTTGAAGTCCGATTTCTAAATTATCAGTTTTTTAAATCTTAGAATTCAATTGTGATCACCTTTGCATCATTGCGATAGTAAACGCATATCTCTAACTCTCAATCGGAATATCGGACTGTAAATCTACACCGGAAACATTATTTATATAAATCGGAGCCCTTAACCTCTAAATATCTCCATATAATTTCACCTATTGCCTTAAAATATTATTCTTCCCATTATAGTTTGCTTAACTCAAATTCTTACCGTTTGACAAAAATCTTGCATTCCCGGCCCAGTCCATTGCCTTGATTTACGTGTATGACATGAAATTGCAACGTTTTATCAAATCAACTTAATATTCATATTAAGCGTCATATTATCATATTAAATTAGATTTTTTTTACGCTTATATGTCCAAATTTAGACTCTGGTCGGTACGCCTCCATACTGTGATACAAACGACAGCAATACGCATATACGGTCAGGGTCTATTTCGCGAACGTGACAAAAATAATCAAATAACTACTAATATTTTTAGTCAAATTGAGATCATGTGATAAAAATAAATTAAAAAAAATACAAAATATAAGAATTTATCAAACAAAATAATTTCCTAAAAATAATAATTAAAAATAATCAAATAATTGCTGATATTTTTATCAAAATTGAGATCAGGTACAAAAGTAAAATAAAAAAATAAAATACAAAATATAAGAATTTATCAAACAAAAAGATTTCCTAAAAAAATAATTAAAAATATTCAAATAACTACTAATATTTTTATCTAAATTGAGATCATGTATAAAAACAAAATACAAAATATAAGAATTTATCAAACAAAAAAATCCTAAAAATTATAATTAAAAATAATCAGATAACTACTAATAACTACTAATATTTTTAGTCAAATTGAGATCATGTGATAAAAATAAACTATAAAATATAAGAATTTATCAAACAAAAAAATTTACTATAAGAAGATGTTATCATAATATAATTTGTTTTCCATGTTTGGAGATTCTGTTGCATGTTGGTACGCTCCAAACGACGTTGATTTGTATTCGCTGCTGTCCTCGCACAATATCAATATTTCAGGTCCAATTTTCTCATTTTTATTCATCTCTCTCTTTTTATTTCATATTAAAAGAATATTATATTTCGTAGTTTTAAATTCATAGAAAGTGATCCCTATATGTTTTGTTTTCCGTGTTTAGAGATTATATTGCAAATTGGTACGCTCTAAACTATGTTGATTTGTACTCGCTGCTATTCTCGTACAATATCGACATTTCAGGTCTAGTTTTCTCATTTTTATTCATCTCTGTCATTTTATTTCATATTAAAGCAAATATTATATAGAAAGTATTAAGTTTTTAAGTATTTGGGTACCAGATAGGCATGATGACATATTGACTCGTGCACTACGCAAATCCGAGCATTCAGGCTATGTTTGTGGTGTTAGTAGTGCGGCGACCATGAAGACATTTTTTTGGTAAACTAGGCTCTAAGACACAATCTTCCTCTGTATCAGTAGATGCCATCAAGGATGAAATAAGGGCCGAATTCAAGGCTAAATTTGCAGCTTAGCAAGAAATGTTCCAGTCTCAGCAAGCAATGCTACAGCAATAGATATCTCAACTTCAGAGCATGTTATAGCAGGGTTAAGTAAGTCCTCTCAATTTGTCCCTAAGATGGAGCTTGAGATAGGTCATTCACATGGTCGCCCTAAGCCGAGTAGCTACCACTCTATTGACCCACTTGATCCAATAATAGAAATACAGGCTAAAGTGTTGCTCTAATTATCACCAATAACACTTAAGTTTCAATACACACTCACACTTACAATTACACTTAGAGAATAACAGTACGAGTTGTTAATGTTGGGTTTTGATGATTTTACAAACATATACACTGTGTTGGCTTACTATTGAACGTAACAGTGATAAGGTGATTGTAGCAAGAGGTATAGCTCATCCATTGCCAGCTGGTACTTTGCATTGCTTCATAGTAGACCATTAGAGCCTAGTCACGTGAAGGAGTCTGTGGATTTCCCATATCTTGAGTACGAACAAGATCAACTCCCTGTTCATACAAATGAAGTTCAAACAATTGGGCTGGCACATGGGAGTTTTGTTGCATGGCCACGAGATCTTATGATCTTTGGAGAGGTAACAACTCTTCATATCATTTAATTTAATGATACAAATATTATTCATATTATCTCTTCATTTTCATTTATTATTAATAATAATATTATAATATATTATTAATTATTAGGAAAAGAAATCCCAATTATCAAAAAAGGTGCCAATGAATATAGACAGTAGCGGATTATCGAAAGAATTAGCTACAACAAAACGTACACTTTTGGTTAGTAAGCAAATTTTGGCAAGTTTGAGCTGTCATATGCTCCATATGCATGACTTTGTTGCCAAACTTGGAGTTAGATACATGTTTGAAGTTTCTCCCACATCCAAATTATTTCAGCATCCACCAAATACTATGCATGATATAGTAATCGGTCTGGAAGATATTGCTCAACTCCTGTCTATGGATTTGCTTGATATCTCGGTCATTTGCATATTTATGATGTAAGATAATACTATATATTTTTATAGTTACGAAGATCGAACTACTATATTCGAATGTAGTATTGACTTAGGTCGCTTTTATGATATGTGCATGCAGGTACCTTCATAAATCATGTGTTCAATTGTCTGTATTCCTCGATTTTCTTTGTACTTATATGCTAAGTTTGATAAATATCAATGAGATTGAGAAAGTGCAAACTTATCTAGTAGATGTCATGTTGGCACAGAAGGAGAATATATTCATTCTAGTCACTTACATTGAAAAGTAAGATAACATTTGCATTCATCTATTTTTGCTTAACTTTTTATTCTTACATTCTTATGAATTTAAATATATTTGTATTCTATAATGTACACTGTCTTTTATTGTAACCTGTCTGAGGTAATTTTGAGTCATAGGTGTGAAAAAATCCATTAACCTATAAGTTATATTATAACTAATAGCTTTATATTTTTTTATTCAGTTTTTAATATATTTAGTACATCCTTTTATATAAAATTATTTTTTAGAGTATATAGATTGTATCATGTACAAGGTGAGAAATGTTTAACCAATATGCTAAGTTGGAATCTCATTGCGGTAGGTATTTCATTATTTCTATTTCTAGTGTAGGTTCTATTACATTTTTTTTTACAATTTAACTAAATAATACTTTATTTATTTTTCCTAAGTGTTCAAAATAAAAAGGAAATACTGAATATAGATACTACATAATGGGGTACATCTATGAAATCATGACTCAACATAGCACGAAGATTACATTACATAAGGTATATTATTTTTAATATTAGCTTTGCAATTTAATTTAGTTAAACTATGATAACTAACTATTGTAATTCTATATTTTCCTAGTTGTATTTAATTTGTTTATAGGCTTTTAAATGTGAATCATATAATGAAGAGAATATAGATGAAATTCGACAAATATGGTTAGATTTCTTTTTAAGTGATTGTATATAAATTTGTAATCTCTTAGATTGTATAAGAATATTAATTGAGTATTTATGAATTGTTTTTGAAATTTGGATCATATTGAGGTCTTATAAATTTTGTGGCTTTTGAACCTAATATTTTGAATAATATTGCAAAAATCCTATTGTGGCTTATACATTGTAATTATAGGATGTATGTAAATATTTGAGATTTTACAGTTTTTTGATATAGAAAAAGCCTAATGGCTCATAAATATTACAGGTTCCTGCTCATAATTAATTGTAAAATACATATATAAATCTAAATGTTAAAAAAAAAACTTTTATGTTGTTGTTTTGTGAAAACCCTGTAGCATTTAGTTTAGTTTTATGCTGCAAAATCAGATCAAATGCAACACACTTCTATAAGCCTATCGCAATTGGTATACCAGAAATGACTCTTTTTCTATAAGCATGCTACATTTAGTTCATACCTAATGCGACAGACTTCACAAAGCATGTCGTAATTGGTTAATCAAATGCGGTAGACTTATAGAAAAAGAGTCTTGGTCTAACTTTTTGCTGTTGTTACCAACAGCAACAAAAAGTCAAGTTAGCATTTGCAACTCCTTCATTTGTAGCACTCCTATTAATGTCGCAAAAAGTCAAAAATAACAGCCACAAAAGACTATTTTCTGTACTAGTATCTAAAAACCCACTCTAGAAAAAATTCATGAGAAGAGAATTGATTTGGAAAGCCATTAGCTTTAGTATCTGAAAAAGAGACATATAATATATATGCAAACTATTAAGAGAAGCCTTGATTAAAGTTAGTCTTCCACCAAAGTAGAGAAATTTCATTTTCCATGATGTAAGCCTTTTCTTAATTTTCTGGATGATAGACTCCCAAACTAACTTACATTTTGGATTAACTCCAATTGGAATGCCTAGATACTAGAAAGGAAGAGATAAAGTGTTTCAACAAAGGAAATATGTTTGTTTCTTTAACCCAAGCTTCTTTCATATTCAGTCCAATGATGACACTCTTTTTTAAGTTTATATGTAAGCCATATACAAGAAAAAAGCACTTGAGTAGCTGTTTCACATTAGAAAGGTCTCTCATGTCTGCCTTGTAAAACAACAGAGTATTATCAGCATATTATAAATGAGTGAGCTTGTGAGAATCCGACAAGTAAGGAATACCAGAGAATATACCAGAGGATGATCTTATTTTAAGCATAACATATACACCTTCAACAACAATAACAAAAATGAGAGGAGATAAAAGGTCATCTTATAGCAGACTTTCTTGCAATTTAATTTCATCATATGGACGACCGTTCATAAGAAAGGAGACTTTTAAATAAAATATACACTTTTGTATCCAAGATCTCCATCACGCGCCAAAATTCATTTGGCATAAGATAGAATCAGGGTAAGCCCAGTTTATGCTATCAAAGGCTTTGTAAAAATCAAGCTTGAAGAGAATACCACAACTAGTCTTTTTGAGATGATAAATAACTTCGTTAGTGATAGGACACTATCAAGGATATTCTTGCCAAATAAAAAAGCACTTTGTTGTATCTCCACAATATTAGAGATGACAGTTCGTAGTCTAGTAGCTAAGATTTTAGAAATGATCTTGTACAAACTTCCAATGAGACTAATGGGATGGAAATACTTTTGTTGGCTCTTCAATTTTTGGAATTATGGTGATGAAATTTTTTTGTCCACACCAGAAAAGAGAACAACTTCATGACTAATTCTTTAGCTAAACAAAGGGTTACAAGGGTGAATAATTTTATTGCTTGGATTTAAGTTGTGTTGTTGTTTTAGTTCTTGGTTTTCATGATGATATTTTCTTCTTCCCTTTGTCTTTAGCTTTCTCCAATTATGGTACGAGGCTTGTTCATACTTCTTAATGCATTAGTTTTAGGTGGGATTTTTTATCATCTTGTGCTTTTGTTCAAGATAGTTTTCCCCTTCTAATAATAAAATTGGCTGTTTATAAAAAATAAAAAAGTTTCGGACTTGCAAACCAATTCTTTGCTGTAACATACTCCAACAATACATTTGGTTTAGCGGTTTGGTGGTATCTGATAGTTAATACATACTAATTGTTAGTTTATTAATATCAATATTTGGTAAAATTAATTTGTTAAAAAATAAAAGTATTAATAAGCATATAATTTATATAATTTAAAATATATTTTTTATTTTGTATAAATATTTTATTTTTATAAAATTTGAGGCTAAGAATCAGGAACGTATTTGGTCATTCCAACTAGGTTAACACAACCTTAGTGTTATTCATCATCTACTTAGGTTCAAAAAGTAAAATAAATAAAAAAGTTTTCACAAATATAAATATATATATATATATATATAAATATAAATAATTAATTTAATATATTTTTAGAATGTCTTTTTCCTTCTATATATAGGAGGTGTTTGATATTATTGTTAAGTGTTTTAAAAGCAAGTTTTAAATTTTTTTGATTTAATTAATTAGTTTTTTTTAATTTTTTATAAACTATGTTTTCCAAAAAGCAGTTTTCAAAACTAAAAAAAATTAAAAATATAAATTTTTTTTCCGAAAAATATTTTTTCGAAACTCAATGCCGGACAGACCCATAGTAGTGTGGAAGAAGTTGTGGTATGGTCAAATAGTGGAATCGAATGGTGGCGGATGAAGACAAATATCAAAGGAAAAAATGATGTTTTTATTCTAAAGAGACTAATTTTATCCTTTTATTAGAAAATAGAATGAGTTTCAATTGTTTCAAAGATGCTAAAACAAAGTTTTTCAAATCAGTAATTAATCGAATTTTATATCAGCTATATATCAGCGGTTTCTAAACATTTTTAGTTAAAATATTGAGCATTAAAAAAACTATGAGTTACATTCAACCGTTAAACTAAACACCCACTAAAAATAGCAAAATATTTTCTTATTCTCAATCCTTTTGGTTCGGTTTATCATTGAGTCATTGTAGTTGTTCATTATTCTTAAGAATAACAAATTCATTGAAAATCTTAAGAAAGAAAGTATTATATCTCCAATTAATAATAAAAAGTAAAAAGAAAATGTTCCACGGGCCATGATATTTAATTTGATTATATGTGGATACAAAATCGGAATGAAATATTTATGCACATAATGAGATGTAAGTGTATGTGTTTACATTAAATTAATTAATTAATTAATTTTGTTAGGAAGTGTAAATTTGAATTCGCCGCGAAAACTTAGTTGTAGAATCGAATGTGAGTTTTCAATGTTTCGGAAAGTCAGATTACTATAATCAGACTTTAATTCCACGATACAAATGTCTTTTTGATCTCTTGACAACTTGTGAATAAAGAAAAAATTTGTAGAGAAAATTTCTCTTTTCTATGTTTTTTTCTAACTTCTGTAGAATAATAATAGAGAAGAAGTTATTATATTATTAAATAACTTCCTTTATATATATTAATGAATATATTTATGATACAATAAAACTATAGAGAGCACTTATAGAACGTGATCTTTAATCTTAACAGTTTAAAATACATTTATAGACTCCTAATATTATTAGAATAATTAATTATATCATTTCCTAGTCTAAATTTGTAGTTTTAGATAGAGTCCAACTTAAAAAAAGAATTTCAGCACAACTGAAATTTGTGCAGGATTACAGGTTGTCGCGAGCGCGATGACCATCATGCTCGTGATAGCACCAAGCAATCCCAATGTTCCAACTCCATCACGAGCGTGATGATTGTCATGCTCGTAACAGCATTGAACATCTCTAAAAACATCGTGAGTGTAATGACTGTCGCGCTCGTGACCATCATCTTTATAGGCCATTGCAGGTGTAATGACTGTCACACTCATGATGCCTATGATTTTAAAAATCTCCAACATATAAGTTACTATATAATTTGATTAGTTTACAAATGATGTGTTAGATTGAGCATATCTCAAAACTTATGCAATATACAATGTAGTTGGAAATGATTCAAAAAGATTTGAGTCAAATGTCAATATGCCTTTTAGATCTCTTCCTGATGTCACAAGACACTGGAACCTTTAGAAATGGTTGGACGATGATCTCTTTTTATTGGGAAAACTGTATTTCGATGCTGCCTTTTATTTTGATATCTGCAAACTAAACTACAATTATTTTCTCATTTTTGTGTGAATATTATTGGATGAATATGTCATTTCAGTTGCTAAAGAACATGCAAATTAAATTCAAGAATTATACTGAAAAACACAATTATGATCAATACAAAAGAAACCTTTTAATCTTGACTCAATTTAGTTCTTAAATTCCCTCCACATTCTAGCAATCCAAAAGAACAAAGCCTATCCAAGATATCTTCTCCTAGAGGATTATTTATTCTCCATCAAGTTTCTGAACGAGCTTACATTCCATGGTGATGCTAATACACTCCATCATATGATGATGAGGACGACACATTTAACTTTCAATTATTTAGAATTTACTGAAATGTAGTTGAAGATGGATAGAACAAAATAAAATAATTAAAAAAATAGAAAATGGAAATAATTTTTCTTAGGGTTTTATCATTTTCCAGTAAAGAAAGAAAAAACAAAAAGAAATGGAGTGATACCCAGAAAGGAGATAGATAGAATTGCATAATATTTGGCAAACTCCAAATTTTAGGTACATAAAGGTCCATCATGTCCAGGTGAAGAAACAACAAAAACAACAGGGCATCAAGTGGTTTTTGAGACACTGCTATCTAAATTCCCACATTCACAAAAGGTAATAATTTATGTTTCAATGCTCTTCTTAGAAAAATACAGAAAACTCACATTACGAAACAAGAATCTTAAAAATATAAATTGAAGCCCTAAAACACAGAAATTTAATAAAAGAATTAAATTAAAAAAAAACCTGTAAAAAAAATGTGTTGCCCCAACCCACAGTATCTACACCCCCATACTACACTTTCTTCCCACAAAAATTTCTCTTTTCCATAACACACCTAATGTTTTGCACAATGATGCAGAGCTAAAAACTTACCAGCTGAGACTCTGGAACCATTTCAGCATACATTTCCCACCAAAAACCTACTTCAGAGGCTTTATTTGTGTCTTAGTCACAGTTCAATCCACATACTTCCAGTACAGGACCGTCCCTTGACACGAATGGATTTATTCGGACCCACATAAGAGTTAAGATTGAAGCCAGCAGAATAGACCATACCAGAATAATAGTCGGCATGCGATCTTGTTTCCCGAGCAGCCCTTTGAGGAAGGGGTAAAGATGCATGATGACCCAGAAGGCGAAAAACAGCCTACCAAACAAAGGACCCCACGAATCATACCCATTGTTGATAGCATCTGAGATACCAACCACAACTCCAACTATGTTTATGATCAACAAAGTTGTGGGTGGGACTAATAATGATGTCCACTTGAAAAGGTAGAGATCTGAAAATTCCCCATCATCGGCTGCTTTTGATGTGACAGTGAAGTTTGTATTGACACCAGCCAATACCTTAAGCAAACCCTGGAAGAGTGCAAAAAGATGCGAAGAAACACCTCCAATCACCCAAAACTGCTCATTTCTCCACCAGTCATCTATTCCAACACCGCCCCACTGCATCTCAAGGATACCAGTTGCAGCAATAGAGATGAAGAGTGCCATGAATACAAGACTGGCATAGTTGCTAATCTGTAATTCATAAGAAAACCTGAGTTAGCCCAACACCTCCTAAATGAATCAGACAAATGAAAATAGACAAAAACAGGCTACTAGAATTAAACACCCCATGAAGGGGTAAAAGAACCTAATCAGCAGTTAATAAAATGATTGGTTTCATCATAATAAGCATGCAAAAGAAAGAGATCAATTATAAAACATAAGAAAAAGTCATTTTTTATTACAATGCACACATGCAAAAATCTTAAACTTGGACACTATACTCTCATCATGTCACTTTGCCCTTTCAGTAACCAAACAAGAAGATAAAAAGATCTTTCAATAACCAATCATATTTGAAAACAAAGAACGAGTATTAAAGTGAACTGCAGTTACCTCGGGAACAATAAATTTTCCAGTGAGAAGGCAGATAGCTGGTAGGGTACAGTAAACAAGCAAGGGAATAGATGTCCAAGGATAGACAACTGAGTTTATGTAGGAGAATCGTTCCAGCCATTTTAATCCACCCCCATAACCATACCAAATAGGGCAATGTCTGCTAAAGAAAATTTCAACAGACCCAAGAGCCCACCGAAGAACCTGGTGCAGACGATCTGAAAGATTAATAGGAGCAGACCCCTTAAATGCAGGACGCTTTGGGATGCAGTAAACAGACCGCCATCCATGGCAGTGCATCTTGAACCCTGTCAGGATATCCTCAGTCACAGAGCCATATATCCACCCCACCTGCAACAAAAAAAAATGATGCTTCAGCAATAGAAATAGAGCTTTCTCATGTAATTAACTAAGAGTCCTTGGTTTTCTGTATACTCTTACTTCTTTTCCCCATTCTGTTTTATCTTCATAACCACAGCTGATGACTTGGATTGCTTCTCTCAACAGTGATGCAGGGCTGGCATCTTGAGGAACTCCACCATTCTCCAGAAGAGTGGAAGCCACAAACACTGGAGATTGGCCAAACTTCTTCTCCAATTTCAATTGGGATGTTTCTGAAGATTTTTCAGTAGTTGATTCTGCAACAACAGTATAATTTTTCTGAGTCAGAAATTTTGAAAGAATCAAAGAATACAAAACTACAGCAACAGCAACAAAAAAATAGAACCTTCAATTCCTTCTTCAATATTTTCAAGAGCATGTATCTGCTTTGATGCCTCTCTGTTCTTTGATTTCTTCTTCTCCTTCTTTGGTTTTGATTTCTTGTTCTTTCTAGATCCACAGCACAGGCAGCACAATTTTGGCCAACAGTTGCAGGTCTTGCCAGGGGGCTTCTTCTTGACAGGTGCATCATACCCATAAAGTGCTTGCCTCCGGAAAACACATCCAGTTCCAACGTATATTGGTCCTTGCAAACCATCTAATCCTTTCATGTTTATCTGTTTTCAATTGGACAATTAGATTTCTCCAGAGCACTAATGAAATGAAAATTCTAGCAGAGAAGGGAAAAGCAAGGCAGAGCAAAATTTACATACATCAAAGAATACAACATTCCGATTTGAGTATCTATCATGACGATCAATGCCATCAAATCTTTGAGGAAACTGCACATAGCAAACTTTCTTTCCTGATGTTGGATCCATCATGAAACACATTGCTTCTCTAAGAGCTTTGCTATTATTAATATAGTGATCACAGTCAACATTCAGAAGATAAGGAGCATTGGATAGAACTGCAGAGACTCGAACCTGCAGCAATAATAACAAAAGAACATAATACTAGCTATTGGCAGAATTCTATATTTAGAAAAAGCATATAATGAAACCAGACAGGTGACCGAAAACACTGCAATAACAAATGTTTGAGCCTTACCAGAGCATTCATGGCGCCTGCCTTTTTGTGGTGTTCAAATCCAGGTCTCTTCTCACGAGAAACATAAACTAAACAAGGTAACTCATTGCCTTCCACATCACAAACACCGCTTTTACCAAGGAAGACCTACAAAGTAAGACATCATTAGTTAGCACATACTGGAACTCAATTAATTGAACAGGTCTAACCCTCACTATTTATCAGATTGTCAATATGGATAAACTTCCTAGCCAGGGAAGGACAACCATCGCAAGAAACGGTGTTTAGAAGCCAGAGCCAAGATATTGGTAAGATAATTCAGCATTTGGACCCATTTCGATAACAGCATGCATAAAATGCAAAGTAAGCACCAGTTCAATGAATCACATCCACATTATAGGACAAGGGTATTTTCTATTATTACATATAAAAATAGCAATATGATGAATCAGGATATCACATTCCATCAAATTATGTCACTAACATAACAAAAGGAAAAATGCTCAAAAAATGAGTTCCGAAGTTGTCAACAAAAAAATTGAAATAAGTTTACCAAGAGAACATACTCCCTGATCTCTGGAAAGAAATATGGTCTCACCTGAATCATCCCTGGATGATCTCGTACATTATTTCCAGGCCATGGAGTTCCATCCTGCATTGTCCAACCATCTTCTGGAACTTTTTGTGCAGTGGCAACCAATCCATTTATTCGAACTTTAAATTCTTCATATTCTCTCTGCACCAACAAAATAATATAAAATAAGCCATTGCATAAGGCTCCTTGCTTTGCACAGATCTGGAAAGGGTCATCTGTTATAGACAACCTTCACTTTGCTTTTTCACTTTACTTGGTGATCTTACAACCAGAAAGAAGCAACCTTACTATTAAGCAAAGACTAACCCTAAAGAACAATAAAATAAATAAATAGAATGACTACTTGGAAACACCTTGTATTATAAATGAGACATAGAATGACTACTTGGAAACCCCTTGTATTATAAATGAAACAGCATGACAAGTCGCTAACCTTCATAGCACGCCTTTCCCTGACAAATGATGGGTGGACTTTATTCTTCAGATAGTCAATCTTCTGATTAAAATACCACTCAGGAGCTCGGGGCTCAATATTAAATTTCTTACAGAAAGGAACCCATTTTCTGGCAAATTCAGATGTCTCAGAGAGTGCCTCAAATGTAAGCATTGCAGCACCATCGTCTGATACATAGCATGAAACCTTATCCACAGGATAATCAACCGCAAGAATGGAGAGAACAGTATTTGCAGTGATCAGTGGGGGCTCTTTCATTGGATCAACTGTACTTACAAAAATATCTACACTGGCCATTTCAGATGGCTTTCCTTCTTTTTCATACCTGAAAATTAGGCTCAACATTCAGACTCCCAAATCTTGAACTAAAAAGGGAGCGGGGAACAAATGTAAACCATGTCACTTTAAGCTAAATGGGTTGGAGATACCTTAGAGACAGTCGATCAAGGTATGTTTCTCGTTCTATAGGATACCATTTTGGAAATTGATCAAGGATCCATGATACTGCAAACCAGATTTCGCATATTACTGATGTCAACCACAAGCCATAGGCATCATTGACAGGGTGAAGAATTCTATAGTGAAAAAATAATCCAAGAATCACAAGACGGAGAATGATTATCATTCTGTATGGATTTATTTTGCTTGATGGTATCGGTAACTTCCTTGAAAGTGGCTGCCTGCCCTCATCCATCCTGACAAAGTGCGCAAAAAAAGCTTCATAACTAGTCCAATGAAATGAATACACAAAGAAATAAATGGCTCAATAAATAAAACAAACCACCATAAAATTTACAACTGCAGATGGAATTCACATATTTATCTTGTTGGACCATATCAATTAAAATATCACATAGCCCAACCTAGGTTTATACCCAGAGCTGATTTAGAAGTTAGAAGAAAAAGTCATATGTTGTCAGTAATACCAACTCTAAGGAGGGTATATAAAATATTGACAGTTACACAAAATCAAGCCCCACTTTAAGCCTAACTCAGCTTCTCACCAACGGAAAAAAGTTGACATATTCAAGACTTCAGGTGATTTCTGAAGTCAGAGACGCAGTTACCTAAAGACTTGCACACAAGCTGCTAATCATTTTGAGGTTCCTCAAGGAAATTCAAGGAAAATGAATTAAATACTTAAGAAATTTTGGGCTAGATGAGGAACACTCGCACCCAAAAGCATTTATGTCATTTATTAAATTAGAAGCTTGAAATCATACATTAAGTGGTTGAATGTGTTCCTGAAGATCACTGGCAAACTCCAGCCAGCCCCAAGCATTAAGCCTGCCCAAGTGCTAGTTTAATATTCTCAATGTTATCTTGCGGGCACATGGTGAGACCAGAGACATATCCATCTAAAAATCTGAGAGTCGGTCAATTATTTTTGCTTCTTACTTCACTAGTTTATTTCACAGGCCTTAGTAGTTGAAGAAGCCTATATCACACCAGGTGATTATTCTATCTCATAAATTTAGAGTACACAATCTTGTTATCAAGCACTTCCATAGAATTTATTCTTTCCTAAAAGAGATCTAACCAAGTTGATTCCTATCATATGAATTCTGAAGCTGTATGTTTAGCAGACTCTAACTAAAGTGCTAGTATCTACTGCATCACCTTATAAATCTCTTCACTTGTCAAAACTGTCTTGTTAGAAATCATATTTGCCAGACATATGGGGTCACTGAACTACAGATAGAACAAAAAGTATACATGCAACCAGTTCAACTACATTGCATATAAAAAGGTAAAAGAACAAGCTGTGAGCTGTCACTTACATGGGCAAATCAGGATCGTCAAATGCATCCCCATCAAAGTTTCCACCATCATTTCTTCCTTCATGCTTCACCATCTGAAGTTTGTCACCCTGCCTTTTCTTCCAGTCCTCCATTCTATCCTTCCAGGCTACACTCCCATAACCATATACAGCTATGTCTTTCTTAGGAACCATTGGTCTAGGTTGCACTGCAATATCAAAAGCATTCAGTATTTTTTTATTGGAGTGAATATAACACCAATAAAGCCGAAGGTAATAAAGCAGAGAATGAACAAATAACATACAAGGTACAGATGGATCAGAATATGGCATTGGATGAACCCTGTTTCCATGACCCATGAACGGTGGTACAATAAGTGCATGTCGGTCAGAAGAAATCTCAGCATCCTACAACAACAACAACAAAAAAGAATTTAGATGCCTTCATGGCATCCATTATTTACATACATAATCAACATAATTACCTCATCACCATAGGTCAAAAGAGGAATTTTAGAGCTAAGAGGAGAAGAATCAAGCTCTGACTGTGTGGGAATTCCAGACACACTAGTGTGAGAAGCACGCCCAGTAGTAAGGCGTGCAGAGAGCATTGCTTCTGCAACTTGTTCTGGGCCCAAACCATCAAGGTTCCCATAATCAAATTCATGCTCCAAATCATCAATGTCATCTTCTTCCTCATCACCTTCAACCCTAGGACTACCTGCCATTCAAACCAGCAAGGCAGCAACTAATGTCAATATGAGATATGGAACCAAAATTAATATGTACAAAAGATGCACTGAAATCTAACCTTTGATGCGCTTGTATCTGGTTTTGCATTGAGGGCAAGCTTGATTTCCCTCTCTTCTCTCATACTCATAGCAAGGCCTGCACACAGGAAAAGCACATTCATTGCAGGCAACAAATGGCTCTCCATCCACTGTAATCTCGATCTCATCCCCACATATCTGACACACTTGCCCACTCAGTTCTTTAACAGACTTTATCTGTACACAGAAACAACAAATACTTTATCAGCATCCCAATCTCAAACATCAAAAAGAAAATAAGAATATAACAAGAACACCATAGATAACCTTCATATTAGCTACTTTATACACCACAATACGTAACATATAAAGAATAGGGCTTCAACTATTGAATCCAATTATGCTCTTGAAAATGCTAAAAGCACTCATCAAAATGCATTGATAATCCAGTTACTATTGTTATTTCACATCCCCAGATTTTCATCATCAATTTGTTCTGAAAACCCTTTGAGGCTGAAATAAAATCTTGTTCAGCTATTTCTTCAGTAATCATAGGCATGCTTTTAGATCTCTTCTTGTTCAAGAATCTAGTACTCCCTATATCTGTACTAGTCAATGAGAGTCTACATACTTGTATGAGAAAGAAAGAGAGGGATTTATAATTCTCATTTTCTTAGCTAACTTCAGATCAATTCACACGATGGATCCAGAATCTCAAATACGCCAATTCCTTAAAAATCTGCCTCAGAGCTTCTTGCATCAACAGATTCCCACAGCAATTTCAGCCGTCCAACAAAGAATACAAAAATTAATCATAATTTTCCAAAATTGTTGGACAAACCATATATATTAATTCCAGCATTTATATATGCGTAAATCTTTATTTCCTAAAACATTACCAGATTACATAAATTCGACGGTGGAATAACTTGAAATATGGAATTCACCTCGCTTAATCCAGAGAGGTTCTTAAATCAAGCAATTTAATCCAAAAGTGGATATCATTAATTTCCACTAAACCTCTTTAATCTCGATAAAATAATAGAGCTAAGGAAATACATGTCATTGATTAGGAAAAACCATGAAAATACAACATTTTAATTGAAAATGTGACAATTTTATCAAACAAAAAAACCAGAAATGAACATATCTGACACTATAATTCTTGAAATGATAATCCTCAAAAAGGAATCAATTAAAATGCAAATATGTTCACTCAGAATCAGAAGAAAAGGGAGCTAAAGAGTGAGGAACCAGAATAAAAAAAAGGTCTATCAGTCACATTCCTAAAGTAAATCCAGATCAGAAATCAGTGAGATGAGGAGATGAGTTGTCCTGAAAATGAAGAAAAGAAGAGAATGCAGGGGATTGAAGAGCTCTTACTCTTCCGTTCTCATCAGCATTTATGAGCACAAACTCATTCCTGTTGTGAGACCCAGCAACGAGACGACCCCCAGTATTCATGACTGGTTAACTCCACCCCTCCAAATCAAAATAAATCCAGCTCCTCAAATCGAGAGAACCCAACTCAGAACTGAGTCCACCAGATCAGCGAGCTCAAAACATTCCACCTTCGAATCCCAGATATGGAAAATTACAAAAACACAACAGAACAGGAAGCACAGCTTTTTTTTTTTTTCCTTCAAATTTCCCAAAATAACTAAACAAAAAGAAAAATCTTGCTTTGAATTGCTTGGCCGGCCAAGCCCCTTTTTTCCTCTCTGTATCCTGGCTGGTCTCAATCTTTTGATGAAATGGGCAAGAGGATTGGTTTTTAGGGAGAGAAAAAGAAGACTCAAACAAAGAGAGAGAGAGAGAGAGAGAGGGAGAGAGGGAGAGTAGAAATGTGGAGGCGTAAAATAAAGAAGACAGATAGATCAAGAAAATGTAACCAGTAATATGTGTATCTAAATGAGTGAAAAATAAAAAATAATAAATGTAAGGTCAGTGGTGGTGGGGCCCAGAAAGTGATGGTGGCGCTGGTCAGTTCCCCCACCGGAGAGTTGGTGTCCCGTCTCCCAATTAATGATTCTTTTCTTTCGCAAAATATTTATTAGTAGTAATGAAAAAGTTTCGATCTTTCCCCTAATTAAGAACTCAAGATTATTGGGTTTGTATCAGCAGATGCAAAATCTGAGTAATTTACAAATAAAAAAATGGGGGAAGAAGAGAAGAAAGAGAAAACGCGTATGAACAGTGGATGCTTAAGAGAGTTGTAAAGACATGATCTACGCCGCGTGAGGAGATCCTATTGCTATCCAAGTTGCAGGGTTCCCCTGTTTTTACTGTGGCTCTGTTTTTCTTTTCAATTTATCGCGAGAAATATGTCAGAGTCAGAGTTAGTAACTGCGTTGTGTCTGCGTGTGAGTGAGCTGTGAAAAGTGAAAACGTTGGTGTGAGTGTTTGGTTTGGTTTTTTTGCGCGGAACGGGAGATGTTTTTTCCACTGTTTCAGTAATTAGGTTATTTTCTTTAGTTTTGACTGACTGTTAATTTGTATGGTAGGTAATTGGTCTTACCTTTCGGGTTAGATCTATGATCCGACTTCTTTCCGTTCACTGCCTTTTGTCGGTGGCCTCCACTCCTTTTTTTTTTTTTTGTTTAATTTTTATTTTATTTATATTATTAAAAAAAACTCAAATTCCTCCAGCCAAAATTGTCGGCTGATAATTGACTTATATTAATTGATTTTTTTATTTTTTATAAAATATTTTTCTTAAATTTGCTTTTAGAAAATAATCAATTTATAAGCTTCTCTACATGTGCATATAAAATTTTAAAAATACATTTATTAATATTTTCAGATTTGCCTATCCCACGCTTGAAAAATGTTTTGTAAATGTTCTCTAAATTAAAAAAAAAAAAGAAAAATAATTTAAGTATTTCATAAATTATTCCCATTAAATTAATAGTCCAATATTGCTCTTAAAAAATGCTACTTATTTTTTATTTTTATATTATTTTCTACTCAATATATATCAAAAGTATTTAAATTTTATTAGTATATTTATTTGTATTATTTAATCTATATTAAAATATTAGTATTTGAATGCATATAGAATAAAGTACTATAAAATAAATTGAATTATATAGTATTATTTTCATACCTCCCCTATGTAACCTTTTTTTTTATCAATTTATTCATAAAATAAATGGTTATTTCATATATATTCAAATTTTTATTTTATTTTTTGTTACTTTATTGTATTATTACGGCATTTGATTTTTTATCTTTTTGTTACGATATTTTATTTTTTATCTTTTTATTGCATAATTTTATTTTAATATAAGCAATTCAAACAGATAAAATATATTTAATTTGACAGAAATAACAAATCATATTATAATTATCAATATATTACATAACTTAAATTATATATATTTTAGTCACTATAATATTATCAAATTTATAATCTTTTAACCTATTTATTAGACTATTAAGTGAATTTTTTTATTATTTTATTTTCTATAATTTTTAGTATATATATATTATTGATATATTATTAATTTAAAACAATAAAACTATTTTTCTATGCTTAAAAAAATGAAATATCTCTTTATTTCCCTTTAATTTTCACTAATATAATAAAATGATAACATGACATAAGCAAATAATTTCGGTGGTTTGTGGTATCACTAAAAAGAAAGTTTAAATGTACCAAAAAGAAAGAAATTATTGTGAGACAACTCATGAATGCAATTATTAGATGTTCTTTGACACTATGGAATAACATCAACAATATTGATGGTTTTATGTGACATTGAATTTGACAAGCCAATATAAGACATTGTTTGTCAAAAATATAATTCAATTTTTTTTCTTGTCCCTAATAAACTATTATTATTATTATTATAAGAAGTTAGTATGTGAATGATATTTAAATTAATCACTTATTGATATATATTTAATTATTTTTATCAGTTGAAATAAATATAATATACATATATATTATTTAATAATTAAATTAGTTTATAAATAATATAATAAATATAATTTATCTAAAAATTTTATCGGATTAGTTTCTGCCATAAATTGATTTTAAATCATAAATTGATTTTAAATTATTAAACAAAAACAAATTAAAAAGAGATGATAAGGAAAAAGGGAAAAAGAAAGCTAGCTTCCTACTTGGGTGGCTACCACAGCTTGTGTATTGAACTTACCCTTTTCTCACTCTACAATATTAAAACTATGTTAGATTATTTTTGTCTCTTTTTGCCACATGTGCTTCAAAGTGTCGGTGAGAACTACTAACCTAACCCCAAAAATAAATAAATAAATAAAAACCCATCTCCTTTTCTTTATTATTTTTTAGTTACAAGACTTGACTTTTACACAACTATAATTAATAAAGGTAAAAAAAAAACGTTGTAGATTTTTTAACATTTTTTATTGGTCACTTAAAAAAATTTTAAAAATAATTTTTTTAAAATTTTTCATTATTATCTTTCTCATTAATCAATTAAAATATAAATACTGAAGAACCGTGAAAATGAAAGGTAACCTTAGCATTATTATAATAAAAGGTTTTTTTATTATGATTTGGGTGTAATTTATTTGTTTAAGTTATCTAACCACAAAATAAACATAAATTTGCATCAAATGATTGGTCATATACTCATCATTATGCGTCTCTCTAACATATAACCCATTAATCATTTGTTCTTTTGTTAACCTCACACACGTGGTTTTATGCTATGGGCTTTTTGAAACCTTCATTTCTTTCAACTTTCATTATTTACCGCTTCACTTTAACTCTTTTAAAACTTCGTTTCCACTTCGCCCGTTTTTAGTTTTATAGTTTTCAAACGTGAAATTTTTTACATTTTATAAATTTATGCTATTTCACTAAGTAAAATAAGTTAAAATTCATAAATTTTGTAAAATTTTCTATCTACCAAAATTTTTGAAAGATTTGATTTTCCATTTTATAGGTGTGAAAGTTCAAAATCTATAAATTTTGATTAATAAATAATTGTTGCCATATTTTTTATTCAAAAATTGTCCCTCGTAAATTAATAATATTTTTAAAATGTCTTTAATAAAAAAAAAGTGAAAATTATTTTTATTTTAATTTCAATTAATTGCTTTAGTTTTATTATTATTATTATTATTATTATTATCATTTTGTATAATATAATATTAATATACATTAAATTATTAATAAAAATATTTTTTAGCATTGTAATTAAACATTAAAATATATAACTTTATTTTTTATTTTTTTATTCATAAAATAACTAATTTTATTTTTTAAACTTTTAAGTATATAGTGGAATTGATTATATATACTTAATTAATAATAAATTATTATTATTTAATAAATGATAAAATTAGAAATTAATTTTTAAATTTATGGATTGTGGTCATATAACTAAATATAAATATAAAAGTAATTACATCATTAATTCATAGATTTTATAGTCAAACCAAATGATAGAATTTTTAGAATTCATGAATTTCACAATCTATGGATTTAAAACTCAAGAATTTTAAAATTTCTAAATCCAAACAGAGCCTTAGAAAAAGCACTTTTTAAAAAAAATTATATTTTTAATTTTTTTGAATTTAAAAAACTGTTTTTGGATAAAAATAGGTAAATAGATATTTTTTTAAGCATATTTAAAAAAAACAGTTTATAAAAAATAAAAAAATTAGTTAATTAAATTAAAAAATTTAAAATATGTTTTTGAAATACTTAATAGTAATATCAAACACCTCCTTGTTCTTTTTCCATTTTAAGGGTTTTTCTGGATAAATTAAAAATTATTAATTATTTTTTGTAACTTTATTATTATTTATTATATCTTTTTATTTTCAGTAAAATATGATTTCAACATTATGAAATTAAAACTAATGCTCAATTCCCTTTACTCATTTTATCTTTCTCACACAGATAAAAGTAATTTATCTTTATACTTTTTTTTATCAATATCTTAATACATATATATATATATTAAAGACAATTGATTTCAGAAATGAACATTTTAAGTGAATTGAATGAAGTAGAATAAAAAATGTGAGATTTTTATTTAAAAAATAGTTAAATATTATTTATATATTACAAGTATTTTTATATATTAAAATTATAAGTTGTTTATTATTTATTTAATTTTATAAAAAATTATTTTAATATTTATTAGTGAAATGAAGGGAACATTTGCTTAGATACTCAGATCAACATTGATACCTACCATAGCGGTGGAAGAGGTTCAGATCAACATTTGTTGTAAAGGCAGCTGTAGCAATAGCAATAGGTATGTGTAGAAGTATGAGTTGTTCCACAGCTGAGCACGAGCATGACAACATAGGTGCGAGCGCCAAAAATATTGCCAGATGCTAGCACGAGCGCGATATAGGAGTAAGTGCACCAACATGAGCATAAGCGCGAATGACATGAAAGCTCTATATTTATTGTTGCTGTTAGGATAGTTTCTTAATTAAGTTTTAGTTAGTTTTTCTTTGCTGAGTTGTTCCGATATAACTAAAATTCCATATAATCATATGGAAAGATGTTACGATACAATAAGACTCAAAATTTGTTCAATTTAAAAATTTTTCCTATATCATGATAATTTGAAAATAAAAATCAAATATAGTTTGTCAAAAATTAAATTTTACCTTACAACTCTTAAAATTCTTGAGTTACACTTAGTTCAAAATAATACAAAATTTTTCTCAAACACAAAAACAAAATTAAATACTTTTACTACACTCAAACTCATGAATATGACATATACATGTATCATCACCATCTTAGTGCCAACTTGACATTTGACTCATCAGGCTCTGTCTTCTTGTCAACTTCAGCTCATACCTCAAACTTAAGTATGAGAAAAAATCACACATACACTAAGCAAATTAATGCTTAGTAGTACATAAACAATGCAAAAACTAAGCAAATTATATATATATATATATATATATATATATATATATATATATACATCCTTGTCGGTACTCTTACATCTACCTTCGTATAGTAAGTTACCTCAATTCCGGATTACACTCGCTCTCATCTCCGTACTATCAATATCTACACCATATACATATACACAACCACCCATATAATGTGGCACAACAATTCAATATACATATCAAAACACAATAATTAACACAAACTCAAGGCCAGTCTTGCCTAACATATCTCATGGGGTAAAGGCGCTCATTACAAGTTTAAGATTCCCTAATCCATCAACAAGCCAAGTTCCACCGAGCTTCCTTAGTTGAGAGCGCTCAATACCAAGTTTTAGTTACCCCAGTTAGTAAGACTAAGGGCACCTAATATCGAGCTTTAGCCACATTAGCCTGACATAAGCAACAAGAATCAATGATACCTAAATATCGGACCTCAAGCCACCTTATTCCTCTTAGTTGAGAGCGTCCAAATACTGAGCCTTAAGCCCCTCAACTAGTAAGATAAAGGGCGCTCAAATACCAGATCTCAAGCCTCTTTAGTCTTCTTACCATGGTACCATGTTTTATTCTACTCTTTTCCCAAGCCTAAAAACCCCATACAAACATATCACACATGTATCAAACCAAAAGCACAACTTTTTTATATTAAAACATTTAAAAACAATAATTATAGGTGTGTATTGTACCTTTTATGGTTGTTATTTTAGACCTTTTGCGACATTAATAGGGGTGTCATAAATGCTAACTTGACTTTTTGCTGTTGTTGGTGACAGTAATAAAAAGTCTAATCAAAAGTGACTCTTTTTCTATAAGCCTGTCGCATTTGATTGACCAATTGCGACATACTTTGTGAAGCCTAAGAAAAATGGTCTTTTGTAGTCTACCAATTGTGACAAGCTTATAGAAGTATGTCGCATTTGGTATGATTTTATAGCATAAAACTAAACTAAATAAGACAGGATTTTCATAAAACAACAGCAAAAAAAATTTCTTTTTTACTTTTCATATTTATATATGCATTTTACAATCAATTATAAGCATAAAACTATAATATTTACGAGCCAGTAGGCTTTTTCCATATCAAAAACTTGTAAAACCTCAAATATTTACATGCATCCTATAATTACAATGCACAAGCTATAATAGGTTTTTTGCAATATTATTCAAAATATTAACTTCAGAAGCCACAAAATTCATAAGACCTCAATATGATCCAAATTTCAAAAATAATTCATAAATACTTAATTAATATTCTTATACAATCTCAGAGATTGCAAATTTATATACAATCACTTAAAAAGAAATCTGATCGTATTTGTCGAATTTTATATATGTTCTCTTGACTATATGATTTACCTTTAAAAACCTACAAACAAATTAAACACAAATAGGAAAACATAGAATTACAATAGTTAGTTATCATACTTTAACTAAATTAAATTGCAAAGCTAATATTAGAAATAATATACCTTATGTAATGCAATCTTCATGCTATGTTGAGTCATGATTTCATACATGTACCTCATTATATAGTATCCACATTCAGTATTTCTTTTTTGTTTTGGATACTTAGGAAAAACAAATAAAGTATTATTTAGTTAAGTTATTAAAAAAATATATAATTGAGCATATACTAGAAATAGAAATAATGAAATACCTACCGTAATGAGATTCCAACTTAGCATATTGGTTAAACATTTCCCACCTTATACATGATACAATCTATATATTCTGAAAAATAATTTTTGTATAAAAGGATGTACTCAATATATTGAAAATTGAATAAAAAAATATAAAGCTACTAGTTATAATCTAACTTACAGGTTAATGTATTTTTTCACACCTATGACTCTGTAGGCTTTACTAAGAGAATCCATGAAAATTATCTCAGACTATTCACAACAGAATTCAATCAACATCTAGTGTGCACTATAAAATACATATATATTTAAATTCATAAGAATGTAAGAATAAAAAGTTAAGCAAAAATAGATGAATGCAAATGTTATCTTACTTTTCAATGTAAGAGACTAGAATGAATCTATTCTCCTTTTGTGCTAATATGGCATCTACTAGGTAAGTCTGCACCTTCTTAGTCTCATCGGTATTTATCAACTTAGCATATGAGGACAAAGAAAACCGATGGATGTAGACAATTGAACACATAATTTATAAAGGTGCTTGCATGCACATATTACAAAAGCGACCTAAGTCAATACTACATTCGAATATAGCAATTCAATCTTTGTAACAATAAAAATATATGGTATTATCTTACAATATAAATATGCGAATGACCGAGATATCGAGCAAACCCATAGATAGGAGTTGAGTGATATCTTTCAGACCGATTACTATATCATGTATAGTATTTGGTGGATGCCAGCTCTAAGTCTGGCAACAAAGTCATGCATGTAGAGCATATGACTCCTCAAACTTGCAAAAATTTGCTTACTAACCAAAAGCGCACGTTTTGTTGTAACTGATTCTTTCGATAATCCGAGACTGTCTATATTTGTTGGCGCATTTTTTTATAATTAAGATTTCTTTTCCTAATAATTAATAATATATTACAATATTACTATTAATAATAAATGATAATGAAGAGATAGTATGAATAGTATTTGTATCATTAAGTTAAATGATATGAAGAGTTATTACCTCTCCAAAGATCACAAGATCTCGTTGCCATACAATAAAACTCCCATGTGCTAGCCCAATTGTTTGAATTTCATTTATAATAATGGGGAGTTGATCACGTTCGTACTTAGGATATGGGAAATCCATAAACACCTTCACATGACCAGGCTCTAATGGTCTACTATGAAGTAAAGTACTAGTCGGTGATGGATGAGCCATACCCTTCGCTACAATCACCTTATCACCATTATGTTCAATAGCAAGCCAACACAGTGTATCTGCCTCTAAAATCATCAAAATCCAACATTAACAACTCATATCGTTACTTTCTAAGTGTAATTGTAATTGTGAATGTGTATTGAAACTTAAGTGTTAATGGTGATAATTAGAGTAACACTTTAACCTGTATTTCTACTATTAGATCAAGTGGGTCAGCTGAGTGGCAGCTACTCAGCTTAAGGCAACTATGTGAATGACCTATCTCAAGCTCAATCTCATGAACAAATTGAGAGAACTTGCTTATCCTCTGCTACAACATGCTTTGAAGTTGAGATATCTGTTGATGTAACATTGCTCGCTGAGATTGGAACATTTCTTATTGAGCTGCAAATTTAGCCTCAAATTCGACCCTCATTTTATCCTTGATGGTATCTACAAATACAGAGGAAGATTGTTTCTTAAAGCCGTGTTTACCAAAAAAATGTCTTGATGGTCGCCGCACTACTAACATCACGAACATAACCTGAATACTGGATCTACCTAGCGCACGGATCAATATGTCATCATGCCTATCTGGTACCGGTATCCAAATACCTTACTCTACTTCATCTCTTAATGGCTCCTATTCACCAATTATTAAAATCAAAAACCAATCTCAAATAAATTAAAGTTTTTGCAATTCAAGTTTGCTTAGCAAGTTATACATATCACTTTCTGTGCCACCTCTCTAGCCTCTTCGACTGGAATTGTATAATCTCCTAGCCCAATTTTTTTTGTTCTAGCTATAATCCAGTCGAGACTCTTATCATATGTTGAGCTAACATTAGAGACCATTGAAGATGATGAAGAGAAAAAAGCGATAGGATCCTCAACCATCAACTGGGGCCTTCTACAAGAGTAGCCGGAGTGATCAAAGTAATGTGGATGCTTACTCTTGACTGCCTTTGACTTATTTTGGTACGTTATTTGTTGTTAGCAAAAACATAAATAACAAATAGAAGTTAGTAAGATTAGATTTAAATAAAATTATATATAAGGAAGTACCATGAAATCGAATAAACTATAGCTCTAAAGCTCAAATGAAAAAAATTAGTACCTCATATTATTCTCCTTGATGTGACAATTGAAATTGTTCCCAACCCTTAGCAGTGACATACTTATATACCTCCATTGGTATCTTCTTATCAAGATTTTTTAATATGTACTTTTTATACAAGCGGTGTTTGAAGTCCCTCCATCGCCTTTCTACATTTTTCAATACATAATTTTTCTTCTTTATAGTATCCTTAATATTGAATCGTATCTGAAAAAAAAATTCTAGATCCATTAGTTTCAATAAAAAAAATAATTATTTATATCTTATTAATAATTTAAAAGGAAACTAACTCTGATATCTTCCTATATCATATCCTTAAGACCCTAATCCACATGATTCCAAGTTTTTATTGTCATCTTTGCATGTGTCTGTGCTACCATTCCAATGTAGGATCTGATTATCAGAGCATTTTCACTAACTGAGTTTCCCTGATCATCAAACTCTATAGTCCTATGCTCATCTCCAGTCTTTTGCAATTTCTTACATTTTGTTGCTCCCTTAGTCTTCTTCTTATTATGTTCATAGGTGGCTTCTATTTCTTCAGACATTATTTATTGCAACATATGCATAGTAAAGAATCATTTTAGTATAATTCATTATAAAATCATGTCATTTGAACAAGAAATAATAAGAATAATATTTAAAAAACAATAGCAGATAGTAGGTAATATCTTTATAAACTACAACAATCATAATACAAATTTAAGAAACATACCATATACATGTTTGTATCATTGTCGATTTTCGATCTATAAACTTTCAGTATGATCAATACACATATAAATTGTATCTAAAATCTTTTTACCAATCGGCATAGGTTCAACAATAGAAAATAGATGAATCTCATCAAACTGATCGTACTATTTCTCATCAACTACATCATCAATACTATCAATACGTCTCTTACCATGAACAACAATAGACCATTTACTATCATCTGGGTCAACAATACAAAATATTTGTTTAGCCTGTGAAGCAAAAATGAATGAATCATCTTCAATTTACTACTTCTCAAACCCAGTTGGTAGATTTGTTCAAAAGTCCCTTTCTACACCAAGATTCACTGTGTTACTTTTCTAGGGTGAATTTCGCCAACGGTACTACAATTATGTAAATTGTAACAACTCAGTACCCCAAAGATTATTTGTAACACAAATGTACTCTAATTATATAAATTGTAACAACTCAATACCCCAAAGATTATTTGTAACATAAAGGTACCCTAATTATATAAATTATAACAACTTAGTACCTCAAAAATTATTTGTAATATAAATTACCTCAACTTTTATTTTACAACTAAATAGTACTTCTGTCTTCAGCTATTATGGCTTGTTTAATCAATTAGTCAATTAAATCAAAAAATTCAAAATCTACTTTTGGAACATCCAACAATACTCTTAAGCATCCCCTTAGTCTCTCTAATACAAATATGACATGAAATATCTAGGTACATTTTAACAAAAATAAAATTAATTATAATACTCAGTTAGTAAAATTGAAATTTATTTGAAGTGAATATTATAGCTAATTTTATTTTTATTAAAATTTATCTGATGTGGATATTTCATATTGCACTTATGTTAGGGAGACTAACAATAAAAAACGGAAGTACTATTTAGTTACAAAATAAAAATTGAGGTACTTTTATATTACAAAATAAAAAATTAGGTAGTTTTGTGTTACAAAATAAAAATTGATGCACTTTTATGTTACAAATAATTTTTGAGGTACTGAGTTGTTACAATTTATATAATTTGAGTACTTTTGTGTTACAAATAATCATTCAAGTATTGAGTTGTTACGAGTTATATAATTGAAAGACCATGAGTAAAATTTACCCTACTTTCTAAATTGGAATTGGTTGATCATTACTAATTTCCAACTTGAGGGACGGTAGAAGTATAGGTTGTTACATAGTTGAGCACAAGCACAACAACATAGGTGCAAGTGCAAGACAATCATGAGCATGAAAAATATTGCCAATTGCAAGTGCGAGCATGACAAAAGAGCTAGCATGCCAACATGAGCATGAGTGCAAATGTTAACTCGCTCGTTCAACACAAACATAATTTATTTATTAATTGGATTGATACAAATACGATACGAAAATTAAACAGATTATACAAATATGAAACGTGTAATGCAATTAACTTTCATATCATATTTGGGCTATGAAACCTGACACAAATATAATATCATTATTTTTTTTGCATTATTTGACATGATATAATATAATTCAACACAATACGATTATATCTTTTAAGTCATTTGACATAACACGATCAACAAGACATAAAAATAATATTTGAATATTTACTTTTTGTAAAATGACACTATTAACTCTTATATTTCAATAAATTTATGTATTATAAATAGACTGGGTCGGATTGATATGATAAAAAAAAAATTAAATGGATTATAAAAGGTTCGCATAACAATCCATTACACAATACGTTTTAAATTGTATCATAAATATATCGAATTATTTATAATACAAATCCATATATGCTTGTATTAGTCTATTAATTTGACATATTTTACATATCAAATTCACATGTTGTCACCCATTTTAACGCTCCTAATTGCGGGGATAGAACTTGCGCCATTATAGCGGTGGTTATGATAGTGAAGGTGGTGAGAAGGCATTTTTTTTTGCAAATGAGGAGAAGACAAAGGGAGGGTTTTAGTACTTAGTGACTGCCAAAGAAATATGATGTTGTGGGACTTTTGATTATTGGCATATTCTTTTTTTTTTTCTACATTTTAATTTTTTATTTATTAGACTTAATTCTGTCAGCATATAATGTTAGAAGTGAAAAATTTTAAATAACATGGATACTTTTTGGGTGAGGTAACATAAATTTTTTCTAACTTAATCAAAGATTTTGAATTTAAATTTTAAATATGTAATTATTCTAAAATTTACGAGAGAATATATTTTATTTGATATGAATATAACTAATTTTAATATATACCCCTAATTAACTGACTTAAAATACCTTTAGTCTGGAAAAAAAAATGACATGGATTAATTTGTCCGATAAATACGGTTCAATTGAGCCAAACTTTGATCTTGTAGTGCTATTTGATTTCGAGGCTATATCATAATATGCTGTTTGTACCTTGTGCAAAAGAAAAAAGAAAGAACTTTTGCCTTTCAGTCTCTATCCATAATATGATATTGTTATGACCATTAAGGACATGCCACATGGCAAAATTGGTAACACATGAGCAAATAATAGTTGGTTAAGTGGGCATTATTAAATCATCTCAAAAAGTAAAAGACATAATCTAGCCATTTTTCCATTTTCAATCTCTCTAATAAATACCAACAAATTACCCTAAAATAATTTTTAAAAACCAACATCACTCCTATATTCTTTAATAAAAATATCACTTGAAATAATAATTAGAAAAAATCAAAATTTAAATGTATTAATTGTTCTACCATTAGCCGACATTCTAAATCTTTATAAAAAAAATTATTAGAACGTACATGAAATTTCAAAAAAATTCACATAAAAATATTTTAAACATATGAAATAAATATATGAAATTATGTGATGTATTTCAGTTTAATATTTAAAATTATGCGGCATTAAATGAAAATATATTGTTAATTTATAAAATTTTATTTTTTAATGTAATTTGTTAAAATGTCGGTTATCAATAGTTATTCAATAAATACATGATAAAAAGCCAAGAGGCATGTGATGGTGGGTCCTAATCAAGCGTAGGACCCGCAATCAATTATATTTATATAATTTTTCATAAGAAAGGGGTCCCACTAGCTTGTGAAGACTTTTTAGAGAAAGAGAAATGACAACTGGCGATGACGATGGCTTTGGTGGAAAGTGAACTGTGAACCACAGAATCTCTCCCTACAAAACAGAGAGAGAATAAGAAGAAGAAGCGGATGTCGAAGATATACAAAATTCGGGCTGGAGTGTCGGTAGCATTTAGATTTGCTCCTTTAATTTTTTCGTTGGCTAATAAGCGAGTACCACACATCCCTCTTGCATTTTGACTGAAAGTATTGGTGTCGTGGTACTCGCTTTTATCATGTCCGAAATAGTTGATCACTCGCGAGTTGTGAGAGATCTAGATGCACCTCCCAAGTATCCAGCGGACTCTATTCCGTAGTTAATTGCAAATAAATGAATAAAAATTGATTTGTATATGTTTTAACTTTTAAAATTAATAAATTTGTGTATTTTAGTTATTAAATTGAAAGTTTATTTAAATAAATTCTAATTATTAATTTTATTTAATTAAGTTTCTAAACAATAATTGAGTAATCTAATTTTTTATTTACAAAACATTTTGTATCTTTTCCTATTTAAGAAAGTATTAAATAAAATTTTCCATTTGATTAATTATGAAATAATTAATTATAGAACAATAATTAATTGAATAAATTTCTAATTAAATGAATTGGTGATTGCATAAATTTGATGTTAATTTCTTTCATTAATATGTACTCAATTTTTCATAGTAAAAATATATTTTTATTAAATAAATAATTAACTAATATACTAATTTAAAAATATAACTAATTACAAATTCTTAACTATTATTTCTTTAAAAAAATTAAATAATGTGATGAACCAATGTATGAATGATTGGTCATAAAGAGACCTGTCAAGATGAAATTTCAAAATTTCAATTTAAATTTAAAAGAAATTTTGCTGCATTTACACTTAGAAATTGCTTGTATTATAAAAAATCAATTAATCATGTGAAATATGTGCGTCCACATACATGGATACAGCAAACAGCAGTATAAATTAATGAATTACAAATTTAAAAATACTAAATAAATAAATTCAAATATTTAACTACTCAACAAAGAGATTTCTAATATGTGAGATGATATTGTAAGTGTTTTCTATTTTTTTTTAATTAAATGTCCCAAATTCAAACTCTAAATATGAAATATATTTAAAATTTTATAAAATAAAATTTTACACACATAAATATGTTAAGTACAAATCCAAATTAATATACAGTATTATAGTATGCAAAAAAAATGAACCCTGCCCAACAAAGACATATAGTCATGTGTGATGGGGCATTGTGTCGGGAAAAAACAACAAAACTTGTGAATGTACAGTGGGAGTGGGGTGATTAGTAGTTAGTGATTGTATAAGCATAAAATCAGCCAGCCCTAATTAGCATATATGTGTATGAGCTCTTAGCCCATAAGCATGGTACTTCGACCCAAAACCAATTATGGGTTTTGCTTAATTTGGTTAATTAATTAGGAAATTTTTCATAAATAAAAAAAAAGGGGGAAATAATTACAATTTTATAGGCTCTCAATGTTTTTTTCAATTTTACCGAAAAATAATTTCTACATTTACATCAACACCTTGTATATATTGGGTATATCTCAGAGATACCTTCAGTCTAAAGTATTTAGCAGAACAGACTATAATCTCTGGTATACATCTATCATACATTCAGTATATCTTTAGGATACCTTAGTCATGTGAACAAAGACTATAAAGTCCAGTATAGCTTGAGCATACTTTAGGTATATATTGGAATAACTTTGGCCTAAAATAGTTGTGAACAAAGGCTATAAAGTTTGGTATACCTTAAGTATATCTTAGCGATATCTTCGACCTAAAATAGTTGAGAACAAAAACTATAAAATTCAGTATATTTTAGATATATTTTGGGAATACATTCGGTATAAAAAACTTAGGATAACAATCTATAAAGTATGGTGTACCATGATCATACATTGGGTATATCTTGAGGATATATTGGAAATTCCTTAAAATTCCTTAGGAATACCATAGATATACTTTGATGATACTTCAGTATACCTTTGGGAATTCTATAAGAATATTTCTGGTATACCTTTAGGATATTTTGAGAATATCTTAGTGATTTCTACCAAAAAAACAAAGAACAAAAAAGAAATTAACAATAACAAAGACAAAACTCTTTTCATTACACTTGAAAATAAATCTCAGTGAACACCGCAATAATAATTCTATGATAATGGTGAGAGTTTAAGGATAAGAAATACTATAAATCTAGGCAATGAAAAGAATAAATAGTTAGCAATTATTAAAGATCTTAATTAGTGGATTACTAAAAGAGTATAAGTGATCGTGACTAAGTGCGTACTAATTTTTCAAAAGGTTTTACCACTGAAAAATAGACCTGTAGCCTTTCAAACCCTAGAGATATCCTATGATGAGTACCCTTTGAAGAATTCAGAGCTCCTTCAACGAGAGTTGTGCTTTTTCTGTGACAACGATAATAATTTTGAAGAATCTAAAACTTAGGCTTCCATGTCCTATAGAAGTTAGAACATAGAAAAGACTATCAATGAAAACTTCGCCGCCATGAAAATGCTCAACAAGAACTCGAAACTAGATTTCTGTGGTCTTCATTCTCATTGATTGTAGATGGAGAATAACAGGAAAAAAAAATTTCGGAATTGGCATGTCCAAATGTTTTAAGAAGTTAAATTGAATATATTAATATGTATAAAATGTTAACTCAACATGAATATGATGATTAGGCTTAAAGAGTAAAATGTATGCACATGCATCTCATACACATTATGCAGTAGAAAATTTAAATTTTACAAATTCCAAGATAAATAAAATTGAAAAGAGAATCTCTAAAATGAAAAAGGGAATATTTGGTGTATTTTTGTAAATAAAATGATAAATGTGGATGTTTTGTGAAATTTTCTTGATTAATTATGGGAATATTACACGGTTTTGAAGTTTTGTAAATTTTTTTAAAATTTTACAAATATTTTTTCCGTGTTTTCATATTTATTTTATTTTCAAATTTACTGTTTTTTTTAAATTATATTCATTGTATATTTCGTACAATTTTTTCATTTAATGGAAAAAAATGACTATTTTTAAGAAAATAACTATTTTTTACGTTTCAACACATGAATTAAGAATTTTATTTGCTTTTATAGAAGCCGTTTATCTTTATGCATGAATTTATTTATTTTTAATTATTATTTAATTAACTTAATTAGCAAATATATATATATATATATAAACTTATATATATAATTACTAAAGTAAACATTGGATAAACCTTAACTAAAAAAATATAAACATGTATTTAATTAACTTAATTAAAGTTATTTACTTTGGTAAACTTTTGGTAGGTTTTTGGTAATTTTTAGTTGAGAGATTAATTGAATGTAGAGTAAATCTTGGGTATCTTGAGTAAATATTTGGCAAATTTTGGATAAATTTTAGGTAAATCTCATATAACTTCAATTTTCATTAATTTTATAGTAAACTTTGGAATAAATATTTGATAAGCGTTTTATAACTTTAATTCTCATTAATTTTGTAGTAAACATTTAGTAAATATCGTGTAAACTTTGAGTAAATCTTGATGAATTATTAGGTAAATCTTGAGGAATTATTAGATAAATCTTGGTAAATTTTTAATAAATTTTGTTTAACTTTTATTAATTTTATGGTAAATAATTCTTAGGTCTAACTTAAGTAAACTTTAATTAAATCTTGGATAAACTTTTTGTAATTTCAATTTTCATTAATTTTCTGATAAACCTTGGATACTTGGAAAAATCTTAGTAAATCTTGAGTAAATATTGTTTAACTTCAAATTTCATTAATTTTTTGGTAAATATTGAGTACATTTTGGATATAGTTTGAGTAAATTTTAAGTAAATATTGAAAAATCTTTTATAATTTTAATTTTTATTAATTTTCTAGTAAATTTTGAATAAATCTTAAATTTCAGAATTTTTGTAATATTTTTAACGCTTTTGGTATTGTTGAAAAACATTAGCGTTTTTTCTATTTATGAAAAAACTTTATGTGATTGTATTTTAGTAATTATTTAAGCTTTTTATAAAAATCCCATTAATTATTATTTGTAAGATTATGTTTGTGCTTAGAAATTTCTTTTATTTATTTTTAATTAATTACAAGTTGGAATAAAGGAAGGGTAATCTAAATTATTTAGAAATTCTTAAAATCTTCGACCAACCGGACAATAAGCGATTTCTTGAAATGTTCCTTCTTCATCTATGCAAATAAAATTAATGTGGAAAGTATTTACTCAAAATAATAAAAACAATCCAAATTTATATTTAAACATTCTGTGTTTTGACTATTAAACTAAAGTTTCTGAATAATTATTATTTCATCCATTCAAATCATACAATGAGATTTTTTTTTTTTTTTTAACAGAAGTTTAGATTTGGAAAGATTTTTAGGTAGATAAGTTCTATTTGATGAAGTCAATTATATAATAATATATTTAATTATTTTATTTTAAAATAATTAATTATATATCATTATATGATTGACTTAATTTACGAATTATATAATAAATCCAATTTATTTGTTTGATAGTTTAATTATTATATTGTTTTATCGTATTGGTTCAAACAATGGGTCACCAGTTATGCGAATGAAAGAAAATTTAATAAATTTTTTCTTTAAAAGTGATAAAGATTGTGAGCTATGACTTAAATGAATCAGATCACACAAGAAAATGATTGATTCAATGAACCGAAAAGATCTAAATAATGAAATAATTCAAACTTACCTTCTTTTTTTTTTGGTTTCAATGCTGATCTTATTCTAACGAAATTTGTCCATGTTTAAATTCTTATATTAGATTGATTTAGTTCCAAATTAAAAAATTCATGTGGCTGCTGGGATTCGAGCCCAGGTCTCCACGGCCACAACGTGGAATTCTTACCACTAAACTACAGCCACTGTTGTGATACAAGGGGATGATAAAATATTAGTAAATAAATATTGGATTTTTCCACTTATTTAGCCGATTACAACTCGTCATTTGTAAAAAAAATAATAAGCTAATTTATAAATCACACGTGTCAATAGTCTTAATTCATGAAATTTAGAAAGTTGAGTGGGCCGTAGATTATAGGAAGGATAGCCATCCTCTTTAAATTATATTATGACTCCGGTCCATATTCCAATATGGATCAGAGTCCATTTACACATCCGACGATTTTGATGCAATTATATAGTTATGTTATTTTCTATTATGCTCTTTTTTTTTTTTCTTTTTTGCTCGATTTTTTCTTGTTCATTATTCTCCATTTTTTTCTTTCTAATTTTCTATTTTCTGTCATTTTTTGTGTTTTTCAAGTGCGATTTTATCTCAATTTGTTGTTTTTCCAGTATATTTTATCTCAAATTTTTTTAGTGTTTTAAAATGAAATCAACTTATATTTATATAAAAAATGATACTTTTATTTATAAATTAATAAACCATTACTTTATTTCTAATAAACTTATAGTTATATCAATTAAATTAAATATACAAATAAATAAAATAAATATTTATTAGTATAAGAAATAAACTTTTATTAATAAACTAAATAATATTTACTTTATTTATAATAAACTTATAGTTTTTAATACATGAACATATCTATAGTTTACTGATAATAAACATATAGTTTACAAGAAATGAACTTGTATTAATAAACTAATGAACTTCTATTTTATTCATAATGAATTTATAGTTTATAACAAATGAATATTTCTTAATAAACTAATAAATTTTTATTTCATTAATAAACTAATGAACTTCTACTGTATTCCTAATGAATCTATAGTATACAATAAATACATTTCTTAATAAACTAATAAATCTTTACTTCATTACTAATAAAGTTTTAAAATTAAATGAACCTATAGTAATAAACTAATGAACTTTTTATTTATTTTTAATGAATCTATAGTTAACAAATAAACATTTCTAAATAAACTAATGAATATACCTATAATCGGATAATAAATATTTACAAAATTGCTGTCGTATGTTTGATAGTTGTATAAAATTGTTATTTTATTTATAAAATTATCATTGTCTCTCACTCATGTAATGAACCTCTAGTCTATATTGCTATATTGACAAAGGTCCACAATATAACAATATATCCTCTTATACTGACTATAAATATATTAAATTCCTATCTATATTGATGAATGGTATCGAACACGAAATTTATTTATTTTTAAAAGTAAAAATACTAATTAAATCATCTTAATTGACATATATATTTTTAATTAATGGCATGCAAGCGCATAAAGTGTACTTGTTCACATGTGTAATAAAAGTACGAGGATATATATTATATATGGTCATGACCTGGCGTGCAAGCAACTCAAATGAGACATTCCATTTGCATGCTCAAACATATCCAATGCGACTCCCCACTTATAATTCCTCAATTATATTCTCTCACTTATAATTCCTCGATTTTAATTCCCCACTTATATGAGAGCGTAGATGAAACGGTATGAATCTCTTTCAATTTAATTAAATATTTTAAATTTGAACTTTGGATATACAGTTATTTTAAAATTCACGAGAAAATATTTTACTACTTTTAAATTCCTATATCACATAAGTAAGATTAGTTTTAATATATATATAGTGTGACAAAAAGATATTTATATACTCTCTTGTTGCATCCTATGCTTTTTCTCCACTTATGCCCATGCCTTTATTTCATTTCATTTTATTTTATTTTTTTGCATTTTTATTAACCTTTTTCCTAAATTTTGTTTACCATTCTAATTACTTTATTTATTTTTTAGATAATCTGATGATTGAATCTCTGGCTCTGGCTTATAGAGTAATATAGAAGATAATATATATATATATAAAGATATTAAAATCTTTCTATTTATTTTATTTATTTTTGTTGGAGTGGAGTGGCAACCATCCACTGTGTATTATCCTTTCTATATATGGTAGTGGCGTGGTCACTACCCCACTATTGTCTTCCCTTTTATTTTGTTTTAATAATAATAATAATAATAATAATAATAATAATAATAATAATAATAATAATAATTGTATTTCATGTACTGGTTCCTTAATGGAGTAGCCTAACAATGATGCAATACCCATGCACCCATGACTGTTACAATATATATATTATTAATTGTAATAATAGTTATTTTATTAGGCAGTTATTTAATTACTAGCTAGAAAGGATAAGTGTTTGGAAACAAACACAACTCTTGGGAAAGAAAATGATTTCATGTTACAGAGAATATGGAAGCAAGAATATGTAAAATGCCAATAAATTTTAGTTTAATAGTACTTATTATCAGAGTTTGAATTTCCATATATATATATATATAAAATTCTCTCATAGTAACTCAAAATAAGTGAGATTTTCCTCAAAGTAATTACCTCTAATAGAATCAACTTGCAATTAAGGTACATATATGTTTTAAATTCAAGAAATTAAATAGTCTTTTAATTAATAATATGATTATTTTATTGATTTATATTAATTTTGGATCATTAGTCAAATTTAAAAAAATTAAATATTTTACTCAAAATCTAATATCCATATATTCCTGTAGTCCACTTAATTATTTTTCTTAATAATATATAAAATTTCATTTCACAATTTTTTAACGCATGGAATTAAGAAGATTCCAACACCATTTAGATAAATATTAATTTTTTTTTTGTTTAGGTATATAAAAAGGGAGAATCGAACTCAAATCTAATTCAAATTAATTCCAGATTATGCATGTAATTCAGCTAAACATTAAATATTGATTACATCCAAACTCCAACATTTTCAACACATTTGCAGCCTTTTCACCACCTACTTTAAATGTGAACCTTGTAAGCAATATTGCACGCCCACTTTCCATTTTCCACCTTCAGTTTTTAATTTCTTCTTTCTCATAATTCATACAAATCCAACGTTGGCTCTTTCTATCCACACAATAAAATACTTTGCCTACAAGAATTAGACTATTCCCATAAACAAAATTGATTTTGTGGACAAAAAAAGGAGAATGTTTTATCATTGTACATTATTCTTTGAAAAAAAGGTTCTTGATTTTTAAAATTTGTCCAATGAATTCCTTATAAGTTTTGAATTTATTTAATCTATCTCTCAAATATCAAATTTTATTTAATTGATTCTCAAATAATTAATTAATTATTAATTTAAAACTAATTTAGTCTACTTAGTGTCCAATTAGTCATAATTAAAGAAGTTAATTAAGCAACATTTTCATTAATGATAGTCTCTCAATATATATGAATTATGAAAACCTAGTATTTCATTAATTAGTGATAGGTAATCAAACTTATAAAATTTGAATTTATTGGTATTAGCTCAATTGACACATCAATCATAAACCAATAAGGTAAGAGGTCTAGAGTTCAATATCCAGCTTCTACAAAATATAAAAAAAAGTAATACATAATTCATAATTAAGGGACTAATTTGAATAAATTTTTATTTAAGAAACCTAAATACCTAAATTTATGAAATTCAAGATCAAAATTTGCATTCTTTTTGGTTGAGCAAATTAGCCCTTGAATTATACTATATAGAATGAGTCACTTCTTTAATTTTGTCTCAGTGTAAATAAACTCTCGAACTTTAAATTTAGTGCAAATTAACTCCCGAATTATATTTTATGGAGCGAATCACCTCTCATCAGACTGAGCAGGCTAACGGTTCTGGTTCAATGGATCTAATATGTAAATAATAACTTAATTGCACTGAATTTAAAGTTTGATGACTTATTTGCACTAAATTTAAAGTTTGATGGCTTATTTGCACTGATCCAAAGTTGAAGAGGCAACTCGTTCCATATAGTATAATTTATAGGCTAATTTGCACCATTCGTTTTTTCTTTTTGGTTCTTATTATTATATTATGCCTAATAAAACAACGGAAAGAAAAAAGTGCAAGCATGTAATCCACCTTGAAAATGATATAAAAAGCATTAACTGGTATAGTTTCTTCAATTCACATCTTCCTCTTAATTCATTTTAGTTGTTTAATGCATGCTCATTAGAGATGAATACTCTTTGCCATGGTTGTTTGCTTATTGGCTTAGGTTTTCTTCTACTTTTCCATATTAATGTAAATGGGTGCAGTGCTGTGGATCCAACAGAAGGATTTACTCAGCTCCCATTTAACACTTCTTATTACTATATACAAAAGCCATATGACTTGAGTATAAGCGATCGATACAGTTTTATTAGTGGAATCCACAAGCTATGGGTTTACTCCACTGATAAACCTTTGGCCAGAAGCAGCCCAACAAGGCCTAGATCAGAAGTCATCATCAATGTAATTAACAATCTCTATTTCATTTCTTTTATTGTTTATCTAATTAATCTGATCTTATTGCATTACAATCACAACTTTTTTTCGTCCCAAAAGAATCATTGAAATATGCTTCTGTTTCACTAAAATCACTTTTGATCAGTTTTCGAAGACATGCCATCAGTTGCCACGTCATATTTTATGTGATATTTACATCAGTTGCACATCAATTTTTTTGTTACCCATATGAAAACTGACATAAAGTGATTTTAGTAAAATGAAAACATAGTTCGTTAATTTTTTTTGATGAAATTTTTTAATTTTACAGCAATAAAAGCAAAATTTAATGATTATATATGAAATTAACCCAATTAATTATGTTGTTTATTTTACTTAATTAATCTTAATTTGTTTGACAGGGATATAATTACACATCAGGTATATGGCAATTTGAAGGATATGCATATGTGCCAACAGGCACATCTGGTGTATGTATAATGCAAGTTTTTGGAGCTAGCCCTAATGCTACAATCACCACAACTTTAATGCTTAGAGTCTACAATGGCACATTGAAGTATTATACTGACCCAGTAATTCTTTCTAACATAAATGACAGATGGTTTAAAGTAAATGTGATTCATGATATGGATGGCTCCAAAGTTATGGTTTACATTGATGGTGATCTTCTGTACCAAGGACCTGGCCGCGGTGGTGAATTTCATTTCTTCAAATTTGGTGTCTATGCTCAGAAAAATGAGTCTGACTATATGGAGTCTCGCTGGAGAAATATCAAAATTTTTAAACAAATTGGAGTCAAGTCTTATAAGAAACATCATCATCATCTCCATGTTTAGGTTTGAATCTGTATTCAAAGGTTGTATTGATCTTGTAAAAATGATGACTCCAATTATGTGCTGTTTCTCTTTCAAGTCAATATATAATAAATACTGATTTTCTTGTAGTGAATTACCAAACTGCAACTTTATAGATATTCTCAAGGTAGCTAAAGATCAACATTGAACCCATAAGCATAGCCTCGCGTTATGTTCATACATTGACTTGCCCTAAGACTCAAGTTCAATTCCCCCTCCTCATAGTTGTAAACCAAAGAAAAAAAAAGCACAAACCCAAAGCAAGAACATAATTAAGACCCTTAATACTGTATTAGAAAACCCATGTTAATTAATTATATATATGGTTGATAAGAAGTAGGAGAAGCAGCAGGAGGGTTAGATGAAGAAGAAGAAGCAGCGCTAGCAGCAGCATCACAGTAGCCTCTCAATAAATTACCTTCCTCAGCAGTGAAACCAAGAGAAGAAAGCAGAGCAGGCCAGCAATTACGAGTTATGATGGCAATGGCACGGCAACAATCAGGTCCAATATCAGTCTGTCCATTGAGGAAAAGTAGAACGATTTCATTTGAGCAAGATTTCACTTCCAGCAGTGCATTCCAGCACTCAACTAGGCTGCTGCTGCCTCCGCCACTGGCTTCTTTCATGGGCCTATTTGCAGCCACCTGATCACTTGCAATTAGAATCGCCAAACCCAGAAGAAGAGGTAATATCATTTTCAAAGCCATGATTTATGATATGAAGTAGGAAAATTAAACGATTGGAGCTCTGCTGATAATTACTTTGATGGAGTTTATATATACAAGATCAATGGCTAGATGAAGTTAATAAAGAAGCCGTATATCTTCCAAGTAACTGATAAAATTAATCACAATTAATTGGTTTAATTGTGAAAATTAAACAAAATATGTCTTTAATTATAATTTTATAACAGAAGAAGAAGATGATCATGGGGGGTTTAGATTCGTTCAAATTTTAACTGATCATAAATTAACCAGTGTGTAGAAATATGAATGACATTTGAATATATCTTTTTTTTGTTGGTACTAGGGAGAGGGGCGCTTACTATCACATTTAAAAAATCTAACAATAGCTACACAATAAAAGATAGTCATTTCTTTACACTCGTTATAAAAGCGAAATCACAACTAATAGAGAGGACATGAACTTAAGACCCCATCCTCCCAAAACCACTTTTGCTGGATAGCATTTGAATGCATGCTACATAAAAAAAATTTATTTATTAATCAAATTAATGATAAAATTGTTAATAGAAAGAATAATTCATTTAAGTTTGTGGGTAGCATGCCACTTTAACAAGCTTTTTGACTTCTAATATAACAACTGCCACAGATTTTATCTACTTTTAAGTTTTAGAGGACAGGACTCGGTTAGATTTGGTTAAAACCGGTCTGACCCTGCCGGTTCAATCAATTAAACTGAGAAATGCCCTTTAAAACAGGCTGGTTCATAATCGGGAATCGGAGATCTATTCAGCCGGTGTAAGAATTGGCTAACCAGTCAAACCAGAAATCATTCGGATCACCAGTCTTGCAAAAGCCGAGAGGCGAACTCCCTTAGCGATGCGATCTATTTAAATTGTTAATAGAAATGAATATATATGCGGCTATGTAATTTTTTAAAAATTATAATCTATTTTAATTTTTTTTAAAAATACTAATAAATTATTTTTATTACAAGTATTTTTTTCATTTTTATATGCATAAAATATGTTATATATTATATTTTGAAAGAATTTCATCTAAGAGATTCAATTCTAGTTGAGCCTTAAATTTTTCTCTAACCTTTTATCTTTTCCAGTTTGATGGCATTAGTTTAGTTTATACAAAAATTTAATAATTTGGTTTGGACAAAATTTTCGAATTTAGATATATAAATATCGTTATAACAATATAAAAAATATTTAGTATATATTTTAACAATATTACTTATAAAAAGTATGCAAATATATATTTTTAAATTATTATTATCTTACAATAACAAGTTTTCGAATCGTTATAGTATGCTTTTGATATATAATATGCATTCGATATTTGTCTATTTTGATAATGAAACCATGGTCAAGATTGGAACCTAAAGCCGAAAATATAAGATTCATACTCTATGGCTCGAATTTGCATAAGAAATAGCAATTCCTGACCAACGAGATACATACATGAAAATTGGGATAAACATTTGAAAAAATTCTTGCATATATCGAGTCTATATAGACTAAGCCAATAAGAGAGTATTATGTAAATAAAATAACTTACATAATATAATTCTCTCATTGATTTGATATACATAGGTCGGTATATACAAGAATTTGTTGTACTTTGGAATCTGCAGGAAAGTGTCTCACTCATATGTTATTGCTTTCTTGTTACAATTTGAAACTAATAAACTCAAACTTTATTAATATTCCCAAGAGAGGTGAAGTTCAACATCGAGAAAACATTAAAGAAACACAAACAAATAACCAAAGCCAGAAGAGAATTAAAACCATAAATAATGAGCTAGAAAGCCCTTAACGCATCTAGCTTAAGTGAAGATGGGAGATGAAGGAGAAGCAGCAGCAGCAGCGGCATCACAAAATCCTGTCAAAAGTTTACCTTGCTCAGCAGATAAACCAAAGGAAGAAAGGATTGAAGGCAAGCAATTCTGAGATATATTTGCAATTGAATGGCAACAATCAGGTCCAATTTTACCGGTATGGCCATTCAGAAAAAATTGAAGGATTTCATTTGTGCAAGGTATCAACTTTATCAGTGCATTGGTGCACTCAACTATGCTGCTGCCTGCACCACCACTGGCTTCTTCGATGGGCACTGTAATGCTAATGCCCGCATTTGCAGCTGCATCACTTGCCATTAGCACTAGTACTGTCAAACACAAAAGGACAGGTATCATTTTCCAAGCCATGATAAATATATATTTGCGTTGCATGCGTGAACTAGGATTACAATTTGGAGCTGTGTGCTGATAATCTACTTTGATGTGTATATATATATATATATTAGATCAATGGGCTAGATTAAATAAGCAGTGTATCTTCTAGTGTAACTGACATAAAATTAATCAATTCAAACAGAAAAAAACTGATATAAAATTAATCACATTTAATTGGTTTTTTAGGACTTAAGAAGCTCAATATGTCATGGATTTAAGGGTAGTAATTCCAACCTATACCCGTTAATCCATTCAAATCCACCTATTTAAATTAGGATATGAATTATAAATAGATAGTTCAAATATAAATGGGTTATAAATGGGTTCAACCCATTTTAATTCACTAATATATGAGTGAGTTAGAGTTGAATATGTATACCCATTTAAACTCATATATAAACAATAAAAAAAACTTTTTTTTTTTTAACTTTTTTTACACCAAAATTTTTATTAAATTTTTAGAATACTTACCATATTAATCATTTTTAGCCATTTTTGATATGTTTATATGAAAATTTTTAATATTATTTTTTTCTAAATTTTTTATTAATAAAAAATAAATTAATTTTTGAGGTTTTTGATATAAATTTTTTAAAAAATAATTATATGTTTAAACCATCACATTTGTTTATTTAGGACATCGATTGATGCATACAAATCGAAATTAAATAAGCAAAGACAACCGAAAATTGAGTGTATTGTGATCGAAACAACACCAATACGATCAGAATTTAATTACAGACTAAAGAAAGTGAATAATTAATATAAAAAAGCAAAATCATAAATTTATAATTTTTGGTCTAATGAGAGAATTATGAGCCAAACACACCGAGATATATGACATGTTAAGATAAGTCTGAGTAAAATTTTACGTCAAAATTCATCAATTTAGAGTCTCAAATTGATGAAATAAAATTCAAGTTTCGAATAAGTTTTAACATTTTTATATATTAAATGGGTGAGTTAGGCTTAAAAGAGTATGAGTATCTATATAATAAATTAAATAAATCATAAATGGATTAATAAGTTGTAAACAATCCAACCCATTTATACCCACCCTAATTCACTTGTTTGCCACTCCTACGTGGACTACGTACACCTTACACTTATCATAAAAATGATAAACTTTTATAAAATATTAGTGGATGGTGATGAAGAGATTCTAACTCGAAATCTCTACAATTTTTCAAAATTAAATAACTATAAGAACAAATTACACATAACTCTTATGTGGTTTTAATTTTGAAAGATAGAAATAAACTTTGACAAAACTAATAGTACACTTCAATCAGAAAGGTTGGAGGTTTGATATACTTGTTGCCTTATAGTTATAGTCATTGATACTTATAGTTATAGTTATTGATAACGAGTAGAAACCTGAAAAATTAATTGTATATAGAATACTAGAGAACTCACATAAAAATATTTCAAAATATGGAAACATCATCTGATGTATTATATTGTAATGTTTAAAATTCATACCGTATGAAAATGAATGACTATTATTTCAAATGAGCATTGTTAATTTTTTAAAAGTTTGTTTTTAATTATAATTTATTAAAACCTTAAAAAATTGTGTAATTTATTCTTATTCTGATAAAAAATAAAGTCATATTAATTAACTTCTAGCTTAAAATTTTTATAAAAAATTGAATTGAAAAATGATTTCCCAAATATTCATTTGAACTTTTATTTTATTAAATGCCAAAAAAAAAAAAAAATCACCACTGCTCAACTAAACAACTATTAAAATATGAATTAATTTTTAAATTAAACTGGGCCAAAAGTATCCTTGGGCCCTTGGGCCTGAAATAGATTCTTAGGACCAATCCAAATTATATGTAATCCAAGAACAGATGAACCCAAAATTTCTTCGGCCACCAGAAAGTGGAAGAATCCACAGACGGAGATAAAAGGATGAGCGTACCGGAGTTGCCACGAAAGGAGGCGAACTTGTTGAAGGGCCACGAAGGAGCAGTTTTAGCCGCTAGATTTAACGGAGACGGCAATTATTGCTTGAGCTGCGGCAAAGATCGCACTATTCGTCTATGGAATCCCCACCGCGGCCTCCACATCAAAACCTACAAATCCCACGGCCGCGAAGTCCGCGACGTCCACGTCACTCCGTATACACCTTCCCCCCTCTTACTTTCTTCTATATTGAATTCAATTCTTGTGCTAATAACTGCTTTTTTGTTTTTTGAATTTTGAATTTTTTAGGGACAACTCCAAGTTGATTTCTTGCGGTGGTGACCGCCAAATCTTTTATTGGGATGTGGCCACTGGTCGTGTAATTCGAAAATTTCGCGGCCATGATAGCGAGGTACGGCATGTTTCTATGCTCTGTTATGCGGAAGTTGTGCTATTTTTCTGACTTATTTCATGTTTTTTTTTTCTTTTCATCTATAGGTAAATGCTGTTAAATTTAATGAGTATTCGTCTGTTGTAGTATCTGCTGGCTATGATCAGTCCTTGCGTGCCTGGGACTGTAGATCCCATAGTACTGAGCCGATTCAGGTTATTATTTTTCTCCTTGTCAAGAGTTTTATTCAGGATGCTCTTGTATTTGTTATTACGGATTTTTATTTTTATTTCCTTTTGCTTTATAGATTATTGACACCTTTCAAGACAGTGTGATGTCTGTTTGTTTAACGAAAACTGAAGTTATCGGTGGAAGTGTTGATGGTACTGTTAGAACATTTGATATCCGTATTGGTAGGTACGTAGCACATTTGATGAAATTAATCCCTATGATTCTGCTTTGTTATTTTTTTTTGAATGATTATAGGAGTGTTCCTAGAGTAGAACTTTCTCTGAACCTTTATATGTGTCTTCTAATGTAGGGAAATAGTTGATGACTTGGGGCAACCTGTCAACTGTATCTCTATGTCAAATGATAGCAATTGTATTTTAGCAAGTTGCTTAGATTCTACCTTACGCCTTTTGGACAGGTGAATTCTTATTATAGTATAAATGCTGATTGCTTAACGTGGATCAAATTAGGGCGGTCTGCCAATATTTACCAGTTTTCTATTGCAGATCAACAGGTGAACTCTTGCAAGAATATAAAGGCCATACTTGTAAGGTTAGCTTATTGAAGTTTATTATATCTTGGATTCCAGTCTGATGATGCCTTTTATCTAATTCCAATCTTCATTATGTTAGATTCTCAATTATTGGTTCAAAGTTTGTATTTTGCTTTACCTTTTATTTTATGTTCTTCATTGTAAATTATTCATATATTCTGGCTTGTTCTGCAAATCAGTCGTACAAATTGGATTGTTGTCTTACCAACACTGATGCTCATGTCACTGGTGGATCTGAGGATGGCTATATTTACTTTTGGGATCTTGTAGATGCAACTGTGGTGTCAAAATTTCGTGCTCACGCCTCTGTGGTAAATATATTTTCTTGGTTATTATACAAGTTTTAACTGTATTATTTATTAAGTTGCTGCTGACCTTCATAATTGTTTTACCTATACTGAGATTCATGATCGTGTACGTTTGATTGTTGTATAGTTATTCAATTGTTCTTTTGGTGATTAGTTAGTATTCCTCTACTGTGGTTCTAGCCTTGTTGCTTAACAAGTCAGAATAAAAATTTCTAAGTTTTTTAAAAGCTAAAAGTGGAGAAAAATTTTCTGCAACTTGATCACAGTTCGTAGTTAATAGTGGTGGCTGACTTTGTGACAGCTAACAAAACATTTATGCATTCAGTACTGACTTTGCATATTTTCAAAGTTACCAATACTGATTTACATATTTTCAACATTAGGATTCTGAATGTAATGATCATGAAACAGAGTTTTCTGTTGCTGATCTGGAAAGTGATATAAGTTAGGTCTTTGCAGAATGGAATTGAGTTGAATTTTATCTTTGTGGGAACAGCCGTTTATGCGACTGTTTTCACTATGTTGGTTAGCATGCAAGTTTATTTTCATGGTGTGATTTATAATTGGCATGCTGTGCAATGGAAACTTCTATGTCAGACCTCCCTCTCAGAATCTTACCTTTTTCAGGTTAGCTTTTAGGGATAACATTTTCATGATGTCTTGTATCAACATTAAAAATCTCCTACTAAATTTCACGATTTTAGGTATTAACTATTGCTAACATGACATAAATAAGTGCTTGCATATAGAAATAACAAAAGTTTCCAATAACACAGATGAAATCTGGCACCCAATCAGTTTATGCAGATAACAGATGAAAGCCTTCTGCCATCTGAATTTTTCATTAGGTTTAGCTTCCAACAGCTCCCTTCTAACTTGGATTTGAATGTTGGTGGAATTCGCCACATTCTCATACAATATCCTGTGTTCTTCATCTGTATTTAATTTGACTCTTACTTCGCATCTCGTTTCATTTCTGTACCATTTAAGATCTAGAATTAAAATTTTGTTGGATCTTGACCTTTACTGTCTACTCTAATCTGATAACACTATTTACTGCATTTTTTTTTTTTTTTTTGGTTTAGAACTATGAACAACCAATATTGGTTGTAGGTGGCAATTAGGATTGTCATTTTAAGGGAGGCAATGCTATACTAATGATTATATATCGTTAGAAATGCTATGCTAATTGATGCAATACTTCATTATCCGGTGATTTTATGATAATTGGTTAATTTTTTACAATTGTTTTTGGTAGGTAACAAGTGTGAGTTATCACCCAAAGGACAATTGCATGATAACTGCATCCGTGGATGGCACGATTCGTGTTTGGAAGACTTGAGAAATAAAAGCATACAAAGGTTTTTGAGGTATCAGCTGGTGATTATAAAGAAATATGTGGAAGATCTAATCCAAGTGAAAACATGTAGAAATTCACTTGAAGCTGTATCTATCTTCAGTTGTGATAAAATTTTAGACCCCAATGTGTGAATTCTGACAGTTATCTCCATGGTTATTGAGTTATTCTCCATGGTTATGAGTAATGCCATTGAATTCTTGAGCAAAGAGATTTTAATACTCAAATTCCCACTTGTCTTGTATGGCATGAATTATCAAAATAGAGAATTGTACAATGTTCAAGAAATCAGTCACTTACCAGAAATTTTTAGTGACATGAAGAAATTGACTCTAAGCTTTAAGGAAAATTTCAATTCCTGTTTGATTGCTGAGAAAAATTGAGAAGACAATGGATGAAGTGTCTCTCTCTGTCGATTCATTTTCTCACCTCCCAAATAGAGTCTATACCGAACGTATATACAACCTATGTTTCAATGTAACTTCGCTGCTGTCACTTCCAAGATTCCCTAGCCGGTGAATGCGCCTCCCGTCCCTCTTCTTTGGCCTCTAGTTTGTAATTAATTTCCCACTCAATTCAGTCTGTACTGTCCGAGAAGTCTCTGGAGGATTCCATTCAAATCACTCCATCGGCCACACAAACGGTGGATCAACAACATTAGCTTGTACAGTTAGAGAAGCTTGTGGAGAATCCCTTTCAAACCTCGCCACCCGACAACACAAACAGCGAATCAACAGGATTAGCCTGTACCGTCAAAGAAGTTTCTTGAGGATTCCTTTAAGCCATGCATGTGGCAACACAAACGGTGGTCAGCAGCATTAGCCTCTGCAGTTAGAGAAGTCTCCAGAGTATTTCGTTCAAGCCACGTGATCGGCGACACCACTGGTGTATCAACAGAATTAGCCCGTATCGCTAGAGAAGTCTCTAGAGGATTCTGTTCAAACCACTCGACCAACGACAAAAATGGCGAATCAACAAAATGATCAATATTCTTTTCCTCCTAGTAAGCAAGAATACCCTCCAATCCATGAACAACAATCGAAGAGCCGAGATAAAGATCTAGAATCGAAACTCGAACCCCATCCAACATAACATACTCGGAAACAGTACCATTCTTGATAACAAGAGACTTGTCGATCAATAGACGGTGGGGCAGGAATGAGAGTATCAAGGTATGAATCACCTTGGATGCTACATAAGTCTGCCAAGGAGAGGTGGTTGGGGGACACATGGCGGAGGAGTTACTGAACATAGTTAGTGACTGTGGAGGAGAGGTCAAGAGAAAACAAGGTGGTCTGGAGGGGAGGAAAGAGTAAATGTGGAATTCAGAGAGAAGAGAAGGCAGAGATTCGATGTGGCGATGGCGTTAGGGAAAATGGTGTAGCCTTGTGATCGGAGGGCGGACAACGCCCCCTCGAGCTCATGGAATGTGGCGGCGGCTACAGCGGCAGTTGTTGTGAGGAAGAGGAGGAGACTTGGTGTGGTTGATGTGGTTAGAGGTGGTTAGCATTCGGTTCGGAACTAGTGGTTTTACGGTTTAAAAAAATTTGAATTTGACTGGAACCGGCCAGGGAACGATTTCAGGCCGATTTCGAACCAGCCAGTTCTGTTTTGGTTCAGCCGGTTTAAATTATTTATTTTTTAATATAAAATTAAATTTAAATTTAATAATTGAAAATACTTTATGAGTTAAAGAAATCCAATTAGAGTTAAAATAATGTAATATTTATATAAATTGTAATTATTTGGAGTTAATTGTATAAATTGAGAAGAAAATTTAAGTTAGGATAATGGAAGAAGAAATAATAAATATTTAAGTTAAATTTGAAAAATATTTAAAAGTAATAAATTAAAGAAATTTTCAGTGAAATATTTAGTTTTAATTTTAAAAATTATTTAAGCTAAATGTGAAAAAATATAGGAAAGTAATAATGTTAAAAATGTATAATTAGACTATTTATTTGTAATTTTAAAAAATATTCAAGGCAAATTTGAAAATTTTTTTTGAAAAGAATATTAAAAATAATAAATTAATTTGAACTTAATTTTTTTTTACCATTAATCAAGTTACTTGCATATCCTTTTGGGATTTAGAGGAATCAAAACCTACGTAGTTTTCTTATCTTTTTAATTTGTTGAATACCCCTTTATCTTATTTAATCCGAACCGCCGGTGTCAGATATGTCAATGGTTTCTTCGGTCGTAGAAGTTAATTCTTCATCGTATCTCTCTTTTTCAAATTTTTGTTGTCTTAGGGCCACTTTAGTCCAATCAGCGATTTATACTTGAGCTTCAATGGATTCGGGAGCTAAACTTGATCGCGTCTCATCCAAAATATTACTTTCCGAACTGAATGTTTGTTCAACAGCAGTTGTTGAAACTGGACATACAAAAATTTGTTTTGCAATTTGGGCAATGACATAAGTATTTTGGCGACGACTTCACTGTTTAATAACAAGAAACTTTTTATCTGTTTTACTATCACTAAATTCAAAATCTGTTATTAGATGAATGTCAAGTTCAGGTGAACCGGTGGATGATCGGAATTTTTTATGACTTTTTAACATCAATCGATCACTCATTCTTATACTTTCTAGTTCAACCTCTTCATGATTAAAACTGCTGGAAGCAGAATATTATGTAAATTATTAAATTCATTAAATAGATCACAAATATTTCTTCTAATTTCATTTACAATTAAATCAATACTTTTCAATATATTAATATTGTTGATATGTTTAAATATTATTTTGTATAATGTTATATTTGTCATGCGACATAAGTGGTTATTTTATTTTAAAATGATTCATTTAATTAATATTGTATGTTGTGTTATTGATCCTAGGTGTAGAATTATAATGGTACATGAATATTTGCAAATTTATTATAAATGTCTTGAATTTATAATAAATTCGCAAATATTCATGTAACATTGTAATTCTACTCCTAGGATCAATAATACAACATACAAGATTAATCAAATGAATCATTTTAAAATAAGATAATCACTTATGTTGCATGACAAATATAACATCATTTATTTACTCTTTAAATATATCAACAATATTAATATATTGAGCAAAAAAAAATGATATATAGAATAATAAACACCACTTAAAATATATGTTGTATCGTTAAAAACTTTTAAAATTTCAAAAAGATTTTTACAAACATCCAAATGTTGTGGATATAAATTAATTTGTATCACATTAGTGGAAATAAATGAGCATAATAAATCTTTATATGCGTATGACTCGTTGATTAATTCAAATATGGAATTCCAACGAGTTGGGACATCTTGTAGAAATTTTTTCGGTCTTTTGTCATTTTCATGATAAATTTGAATACATTATTTCATAATTTGGGGATGTCTATGCAAATAAATAATTGCTTATTTTATTGGTTCAATTGTATCACATAATATTTTGAAACCATCTTACACACACAAATTTAAAACATGACATGCATATCTAATATGAAAAAATTTTCCACCAACATAAGGTTGACATAGAAATTGAAACTCTTTAATAGAAGCGGTGTTAGCTGCCGCATTATTAAAATCGATTGAAAAAATTTTATTAACTAAACCATATTTTTCGAAAATATTTTTTATAATTTTATAAATATTATTTGCTGCATGTCTATCATCAAATACTCTAAATGCAAGTAATCTTTTTTAGATAATCCAATCATCACCAATTCAATGATATGTTATACCTATATATGAATGTATGCACTAATGATCATTACAAATATTACTACAAATTGCAATGCGTCCATTTAAAGAAGAAAAAATTTTACATAATTCTTTTTTATTTTCATTATGCAATTAGATAAAGCACGTTTAAGAGTATTCCCTGGAATACGTTCAGTAGCGGGATTTAAAGCAGTTTGACAAAATTATTAAAGCCAACTTTTTCACTAAAACAAAAAGATAAATTTTCAACACTTATCATTTTTGCTATTTATTGTTTATACGTTTTATCATTATATTGAAATAATGGAGAGTTAGAAGACGAACTTGCAAATCCAGAGATTTGAGTTTGTTTTTTCGTGATATTGAGTTGAGTCGCATGTTTATTTTTCAAATGTCTTTTGAAAATGTCATACCCACCACCTTATTTAAATTTGTAAGTTTGCCCACAATAGTTGTATACAACTTGTAATTGATCATCATTTTATTGTATTTTTTTTCAAATGAATTTGAAAAATATCAGAGGAGATGAGTTTTTGATTTGACCATTGACCCACATTTGTTGGAATATTATCTGTCATTTTTTGGCTTTGTTAAGTGCTATGTGTAGAAACCAATTCGTTTGCCATCTCCTCCTCACCCTCCACATTAACAAAATTATCATAATTTTCCGTATCCACAAAAAAATTATTGGAATTAAAATGACTTCTTCTACTATTGTTTGCCACTTTTGAGAATAAAGAGAGACAAATTTGAGAATTATAGAGTTTAAAAAAATTAGAGTATAATTAAAGAGACTAAAGAGAATTTAAGAGAGGAAAAATATTTTTTTTGTGTAGTTGAGAGAATTTAAGGAAGTATGTATATATAATTAAGAGAAAATTTAATGAAATGAAATTAAAATGAATTAAGGTATTTATAGAGAGAATTTTGAATAGTTAAAAAGAAAAAAATACTCTTAAATTATATATGTTATTTTTTAGTTGTAGTGACATTTTTGTCTTTTACTATATTTATTTTTTAAATATTTATATTATAAATTAATTTAAAAAAATAAAAATAAAATGGTTAAATGACCATTGGGAAGGGGGGAGGGGACAGGTTCCTTGGCCTAGTGACTAACCATTCTAACACGCGCAGGCAAGTGGATCCTACCTTCCTGCTCAGTTTTTTTCTTGGTTCTGGTTCAGAACCAAAATCGGCAGATTTTTGAACTAGAACTGGCGGTTTTGGTTTCGAAATCGGTTGAACCAGTCTCTCAACGGTTCCGGTCTGGTTCTAGCCTGGAACCGTTGACTACTGGTCTGGTTCGGCCAGTTCCGAACTGGAATGGCCACCACTAGATGTGGTTAAAAAACTGTCCATTCTTTTGGGTTTGATTCAGTTGGTTATGGCAGGAAGGGTTATGGCCATGGATTTTTGGCCGTTGGATCAAAGATAATTTGACTGTGATGTCTGGCTGGGATCGAAGGCTATCGGCCTAGTACTTGTATAAATTTGAAGGCCTTGGGCTTACAAGAGACATGGGATTGGCAGTTTGTTATGATTTTAGGGAATTTTACAAAAATACTAAAAAATTGGTACATTTTTACATTTTTATTAGTGCTGAAAGTTTTTTTCAATTTTACCAAAAATAACTTTTTAAAATTACAACAATACCTAAATATCAAAATCACTCCAAAATATGCCAAGACGGTATATTTTCGAGATACCTTTTGTATACCTTGGGCATATTTTGGTTCAATTTTCACCAATAAAGAACAAAAAATAGAACAAGAAGAATTGATTATTAAAAAAGAAGAAGAAGAAGAAGAAGAAAAAGAAGAAGAATATAATTCAATTAAAATTCAAAACATCATAAAATTCTGAAAAAAAAATGTTGTATACCTTTCAGAATACGCTAGGTATACCTTGGGAATTCCCTAGAATTCTTGGAAATACTTTGAGAATACTTTAAGTATACCTTGATGATACTTTGGGTAGACTTTGAAAATTCTCAGGGAATTCCATAGGAGGAATTTCCAGAGATTATTTTGGGTATATCTTGGAGATACTTTTAGTATATCTTTAAAAATTCTATGGAAATACATTGGGAATTCTATGAGAATATATTGAAAATACTTTAAGTATACATTGAGAATTATTAGGAACGAGTTCCTTGGAAATACTTTTGGTATACCTTGAGGATTATTTGGTATACCTTTGAGAATTACATACAAATGTATTGGGTATACTTTGAGGATACATTGGATATACCTTGGCGATTTTCAACAAAAAAAAAAAGAAGAAGAAGATTAATTCACTAATTCACCATTCTTTACAAGCT
>CATIWF010135687.1:0-10410 GCA_949630135.1 Balakata baccata
TAATAATATTGCAAAACGAAAAACTGAAAGAAGTTTTTGAAATGTTTGACAAATATCAAGGACAAATGCATTTCACCTAATGTCACGTTTTTATTTTTTCACTATCACTTGCGTTTCTGTATTTTAACACCTTTCCATCATGGGACTTCTGTCTTAATACTACTTACAAATAAGATTGTTTAAATATTACGTGACTGAAAAAGAAAAAAGTACTACTTGTTCCAAATATTTTTTTATTATTTTATGTTCAATATATATTAAAATATTTATATTTTAACAATTTATTTATTAATACTGTATAATTTATATTAAAATACTAATATTTTAATAATGAATATTTATATTTTAACAATTTATTTACATGTATTATTTAATTTATATTAAAATACTAATATTTTAATAAATAACATTATCACTGAAAAAATTTCAAACTTAAGGTAATTGATGGTTGATATCATAGATTTTGGATCCGTGTTTTTTAAAAAATACGGCAGCAGTTTTGTAAATATGTAAATTCATTATTATTTATAATTAAGTTCATTTAAAATATGCTCAATGTTCATTATTATTTAACTGTATATCCATTATTATTTCACTACATGCACTATATTTGAAGACATATTTATTATTATTTGTAACCGAGTTCATTTAGAATATATTCTATATTCATTATTATTTAACTGCATGTTCATTATTATTTGCATGTAGATTTATTATTATTTGAATTATTTCATTTAGAATATATTCTATATTTGATTATTAGTTGATTGTATGTTCATTCTTTATTATTTATAATAAAGTTCATTTAGAATATACTTTATTTGCACACGGGTTCATTAAAAAAAATCTTAAACAAAAAAAAATTTCAAAATCACAAAAAAAAAATTGGAAGAAAAACGGATTAATTAATGTGCATGCAGATAATAGTGAACATGGTACATATAGCGGTATGGACACGGATCATAGAATATTTTATCCTATTGGGCACCCAAGGCTTTGAGTTATAAAGGCTGAGGTTGACTTTGGGCTGGCCAGCTATGGACTTGGCATTTAAGGACAGAAATGAGGCCCAATTTTTCTGCTCGGCTACAGCCTACAGGCTTGATTCTGCTTTGCATATCAACATGAGAAAGCTTGAGATTGCCGGCTAGTGAGCCAAAAGGCCAATAATGGCAATACACTTTATGAGCAGAAAGCTACCGCAATCCATGCGATATCTTTGAAGGCCACAACTATTTATGCATGCAATACCCATATTTCAACCAACATCCTTCAGCAGTTTTCACCTTTGTTTTTGAGAATAAATAAGGGATGAAAGAGGCTATTTACCTCTTAATTGCAATTAAATAGCAAAATCGTCTCACGATTATTTGAAACCCAATTCTCAATTTATAGCAAAATTATCATTTTCTGTAGGCTTTAGTCTGAAAAATAAACTCTCAATGAGAGTGGATGGAGGTTTCATATTCGAATCTCTTGAATCATATATTTTCTTCTCTTATATGTAACTTGTGTCGAAATGAAATCGATATTTTTATGAAAGAAATTAAGTAATTTGATCATAAATTAAAAGTTGAAATAGAATTAAAACTGAATTTCAGAACCATTTCTTCTTCAAATTATAATTCATAATTTAAAACCCAGATTGATCCTTCATCCAATAATATGCCATCTATGATTTTGTTGAATCCAGGGCTATAAATTATTTTCCAATTAGGGATAGAAAGTACCTACAAAATATACAAATACCTTGTCATTTCTGATAACTGGTAAGCTGTTGGTGATACTGAAATAGAAAGTAGAAAGTAGAGCCCAGTTTTGTTGATCACAGGCTGTTTCTTTCTTTTCTGTAGGTTCATATGTTTGGACAAGTAGGTAGGACAAAGACATGGGACTTGGCTGTTACCTAACGAACACTATTTCCTCTATCCTTAGCATAGGATCAAGCCATTATTGGCATACCTCAGCATCCCAGCTTTTGTTTCTTTGCTTTGAAAAATTTCAAAACAAATGAATGTTAAAGAGTCAATGCATCAACAACCTGACATAATAATAATAATAAAAGTGAACTTAATTTTTAGAGAAAATTGTAATTGAACATAATCAAAGAAGTGAAATTTTTGGTTTAATTCGATTTGGTTCAGTTGTCAAAAACAAAAGAAATTTCAGTTAAATGATTGAACCAAACCAAACTAGAACTATACTGTTAACCCCAAAAATCAAAACATCAGTTCTCTTTGGTTTTCGGTTTGATTTGTTCTCTGCACACCCTACCTTCCATTTATACATGTATAAATTCTATGCACTGTGCAGGTGCAAGTAAATGTGCATTTAATTCATATCATTTATAATGCAGAACATGAGCCTTGTTTTTCCATCTACATTGTTTCTGTGCATTTATGAGAAGAGCAGAAGCCGCATGTTACCCGCAGAGTCATTACAGCTCTATGCTGCAATGTCAAATTGGGATTGCTATAATGTAATAGCAATTGCTAATTCTTGCACACAGATGATTATCTCGATATACTAGTGTTTAAAGGGCAGTCACATGAGCATCCAATTTCCTGTCTAGGGCTCAAGCTTCAAGAAACACATTTCTCATGAATTAGCGATGCTTCCTTCTGCATTTTCTCATGGTACTACATCCATCAATGTGCGAGAATGCAGACCAGACATATCAAAGAGAGGAAACAAACCACACGGATCAATAATTTAAACACGGAGTCTGTGCTCCTACAAACTGAAGACTACAAGACGGTGGATTATCTCCATGGCAGACAATGAATAAGCATACAGAGAGCAAACTCATCAAAAGATAGATCCACAGCACAGAATTATATCTTAGGTCAACATAGAACTCACAGATTTGTGTATATCAAAAACCTTTTTTTTTTCATTGTTAGTTTTATACACAAGATGAGAGGAAACAATCCAAAACACAGTAACCATATGCAAGTGCTATTTTTGTATAATATCCAACTAGAAACAAATAATAATAATAATAATAATAAATAAAAAGAATGCTCTACTTGTTCTCATGCTAATGATCCCTACGAACTATTCTCTCAGCAGCAGTCATTTAGGTCCCAAAAGATTAATAATCTTCACCGTGCATGTCTATTATTAATCGCTGTATGATCCTAGACTTGTGAAGTGTATCTTCAAAATACAGTTGCCTTCAGACTTAAATCTGACACGTTAAGCATTCAGTAAAGAAGACCTACTGATCATGGACATATATATTGGAGGCTGTTTTCTGTAGTTTCAGTGTTAGCTGACTTCTGGCTGTAACAATGGAAAGAAAGTCCAGTTGTTGGCATGCCTAGCTTCCTTCCCAGCAATTGTTTCATTGGCCCACCACTCAGAGCTTATAGTAGGCTTATCAGGCACTTCTTTTGAATTATCAAAGTTGAATTCTTTGATTGACCCAAGAGTAAAGGAACGTTGTTTTCTACAGCAGTGTTCCTCTTCCGTTTCTTCTGAAGGTTTCTCTAGCGTTTCATTGGAATTTTCGTCAATGGGCAAACAATTCTGACCATTCATTAGCAGCTTCGGAGAATCCGCCACGCTATCCTGTGGGCATTCTGAGAAAGTTCTACATGACGTCATTGACTTGCTTTCAAGACAACGCGCAACCTCTTCACCGCTCAACTCAAATGAGACTCTGTGATCAACTATAGTTTCATCAGGTTTGAATCCACTTTCTGACTTGGCAAGAGATGCAACCTCAGAAATCTGGCTTTCCAGAAGGAAACCGTCTCGAGAGGCAGGCCCCAGACAATCAGGTGTCACATATCCCGAACCAAGCCTCGAATGCAGCCCCACCCCATCTGGAGTCACTGAACCAGAACCAAGCCTTGAACCTAGCCCAAGACCATCTGGAGTCACTGATCCAGAACCAAGTCTTGAACCTAGCCCCACCCCATCTGGTGTCAAGGATCCAGAACCCAGTCTTGAGCCCCATTTACGAGTAGTAAAATGTTCAAAACCCAAGAGCTTGGGAGCCTCCCCCATACGGAACTCTAGGATGGGGTGTCTATCAGGGAAAGGAGAAGAAGTGCCTGAATTTGAAATGACCGAACCTGGAGAAATTAGTTGACCGCCTGGGCTTCCTGGATACAGTGTATAAGACTGGAATTCATAATGGGATAATGCAAACTTTTGATTGGTTCCACTGTTTCTTCGAGCTCGCTCCAAAGATGATGTTAGGAGTTGAGCAAATGGCACTTCAGGGGAAGAAGGTGTAGTCAGCTGAACAGATTCAGGAGGTGGAGTAAAAGGAGCAGTGGATGGTTCAGTGGTGAAGGCTGAAAACACAGGTGGTGTAACTAACTGGGTTTCATGTGCATAGGGACCTATAGCAAAAATGGAAGCAGTTCCACCTAGGGAGTAGGCATTCATAGAAAGGGAAGTGAGAGAGAGCAATCCCGCAGGTGATTGGATGGCAGAAGGGGGATCAGATTGGAGGAACGAAACAGGAGACGAGGGAGGAGCAATAAAAGGTAATGCAACAGCACTTGAGATTGTTTGATTTTCAGCAGAAGGGATGACAACTCCTGGTGCTTCTAGTTCAGGAGCAAGAACAGCATGGCCAATTCGTTTGCTACTTCTATGAGAACCAAAACACCAGTAGAGACTCCAGCAGCCTCCCCATCTTCTTTTCTGCATTGAATAAGAAAATGGCTAGATTACAGAAAAGTAATTCCAAGGAAATCAAACCCAGGATTCTATTATCATACTTATACAAAGTAATTATAGTTTTACCCCTAACTCGGCCACACCTCTCACCACTACAATGCTGCAATTTCTTAAAACAAGTGCATACAAAGAAATAACCATACTGCTGCCCGGCCATGTCCATCAAACCAGAGTTACAACCCAGATCAATATGGAAACAGTTAAAATTCTGTTTCAAACTAACTACTTGTCACAATACTGAAAGTTTCTATATGGAATTTCTGGTCTAAAGCTGTCATCTTCAATGCATTGTTTAACTAGCCATCTAAAGTCAAGCTTTCGTAAAGAAATTTCCACCCAATATAAGATTAAGAAATCCATCATATTTCCCTCTCCGTAAGCATGAGAACAAATTCTCGATATTGAAAGTAACCCGCATCAGAAGAGTGAAAAATTTTCAAATAAGGACATTATTGAAAAAATCCTAAATTCTAACTGCACAAAAACTATCAATTCTTTGCCTTTTTCAATTTCTCCAATTGATAATAACATATTTAGCAAAACAAACTGAGCAACACATGAAAAGCAAAAGAAAAGGACTATGTCATAACTATCCAAAATTATACTTAAATATTCTTATAAATAAAGAAAAAGTAGAAAAGGAAATAACTGAACCATATTCTAGATTGATGTTCATATGAAAGTGAATATTCCGTTCTAGAATTACACAATTCAAAACACAAAAAATTCTAAAAAGGCAGCAACGTTTTATTGTTCAGCTACGAGAACAAAATCACTAAAAACCAAAGTTACCAAACTCAAGATCCAAAATTTCCGATGGCTTCTCAGCTACACAACAAAGAATGATAAGAACCAGAAAGTTATTTTTTTCCAACAAAAAAAATAAAAAATAGTTCAAACATATTTAATAACTAAATTAGACGAAATTTTCAATCAAACCAAACCCAGATTCAGTTTTCTACTTTTTTTTCCGCATTTAACACTGATCATAATCTAAAAGAACAATAATTTACAAACAGAAAAGAAATTCCATCATAAACCAAGCAACCAAAGCAAAGAAATATTTGAAAGAGAAAAAAACAAAGAAACAATCCAACACATAGATAAATCAACGCATGAACACACATCTAGGAGCGTGCATGTAAGTACCTGAACGGTGGTAGGCTGAATACGAGACTCGGCGGAGACGATGGCAGCGGCGGCGGCGTTAATGGTCTCGAAACTGTTATTTACACTTCTCATTTTCGATTTGGAGGGAAGAAACAGAATATCGATAACATATCAAGTTTATGGTTGGATCTTAAACAAAAAAAATTCGCAGAGAGGTAGAAGAAGAGAAAGAGATGCCAAAAAATTATCACTTGCTATAAATCAAGGCATAGATCGGGAGATCGAACACTTCCTCTCCAAACTCTGTAACTCTCTCTCTCTCCTCTTTCAGTTTCCGTTACTCTCCTCCGGTCCTTATCCTCCAGTTTTCATCCATTTTGCAACTTAATTATTGCCACGTCGCCACATTACGATGACTCGGGCCCACTTCCATTTATTTTATTATTTTTCAGAATTTGGAATAAAGTATGTAATTATTATTTGGCTTTATCAATTTTTCTTAATTCGAATTTCACAAAAGCTTGTCTAATTATTCAAAATGTAATAATTGAATGTTTTAAATATTATTTTAATTATAAAATAAAATAATTATTCGGAAAATAGAAACCCTAATCCAATAATTTACAAAATTTTAAGAAAAGGACAAGAATTTAAATGACTATATTACCCCTAAACCGAACACGGAATAACAAAAAGGGGAAGGAGTTATGGCAGAACTAACGAAATGTTTGCGTTTGATAAAGCGTGACCTCCACTTGTGTGGGTCCCCTCCCATGTGGTGCTCATACGTTATTGAAGATATTACCATTTCTGATTAGGGGAATCAGGACCGTCCAATCTTGGTAATGGCTGTTGGCCGAAGATGCTTAGCTTTACTCACGTGGACTGCATGTCGTTGTTTCGTAAAGTTTTTTTCGTGTTTTGGTGTGAAAATGTGCACGTGTGCATAGCCAACTTGTTTGATGGATTTTCGTGCAAGCCACCCGTGTGTAAGAAAGTGAGATTTTCTTGCTCTGAAAATTAAACAAAAACTTGCACGAGTGCATCCCCTTCTTTCTTTTACTTTCCCTTTTTCTTTTTCTCTCTCTTTAGTCTTTACCATATAATCATGCAATCCTTTTATGCTATCTTTGTGATGATAATGATAACACCGCCCATCTCTCTTTTAAGCTTCCTCTCCTCTCTTTTTCCTCCCCTAAAAAGGACCTTTTATTCATCCATCTTTTCAACTTTTTTTTCTTTAATCTTTTTTTTTTATTTGGTATCTAAAAAATCAACACCGCGTGCTAATTAAAATTCTGAAATACTTTTTTAAAAGTATTTAAAATAGTTACATATCAAATGGTTGAATTCGAAACATTTGAATAAATCGAAAAAATCTCTTATCAACTTAATGCTTACTTTCAATCTTCATTTTTGAACACAATACACATTGTATTAACATTTTCTCTTTTAAAGTTACAAAACAATAATAGGACTTTCACCACAAAAACACACCCAAAAAGAAGAGAAAAAGTATGTTCACATTCTATCTCATAGCTAGCTTCCTATTTAGAATTTAAGATTAATCATGCCCTTTTCAACTAATCAAGAAGTGGGTTATCGTGATCCACTTAACAGTAAAGATTTGCTGGCTTAAAGGTTGCTACTTTACTGCTTAACTTAAATCATCCTTGCCTTTAACGTCCTTAACATATATAAAGTTTCCACCTCTATCAGACAATGATGAAAATTAAAGTTGATTTCTTAAGGAGAACAAAAACCTGGAAGGAAGCTTATATGTGTGTGTATGGGCATGAATTGGGTTCAGAAGGAGAGGTGCAAGAACTAGATATTTGACCCAGGATGACCCTCTGATTATGGGGTGGATGGCTTAGTGTGGTTATGACCCAACAAGAGCAAAAGCTGAATCAACACATCACATGTTTAATTAGGTTGATCAAAGTAGGTAGACATGGGTGTTTGATCTAAAATATTTTTAAAAATTTTTGCCATTGCACAGAAAGAGAATAATTCAATTTCAAATCGGAAATTTTCTTTTCCAATCAGAAATTTCAAGATTAATAAGAGGTTGTCTACAATCTACATATGCCATGAATTTTGGTAAATGTTAAGTGCGACTGAAATTTAAACTCGAGAACATATATATAATTTCCATCGCCGGATTATCATCATAAAATTAAAACTTATTGATTTCTTAAAATTTTATTTCAAGAGAAGACTGAGAGGGCTAAGCGTAAACAAGAAAAACAAAGCTTATCAACTTGGAAACATGATAGAAATATATATAAAAGCCGATTTGGGCCGAGGCTGTACGTCTTATCTTCGTAGGCTACTTAGGCTCTATGTCCGGCCCAGTGCCAACATCGAAGCAAGAAGAGTTCTTCTTTGCTGATATAGAAACACGAGTTTTTCTTGTTTGCATAATTATTGAAATATATTCCATATAAAAGATAAACCATTATCTCTAATTAATTATATTTATATTCTCATAATATCCCTTAGTACTAAAAATCTTTTATATCAGTTATTTATTTTAAAATTTAAATTAACTTCCTAAAATCAATTCATTAATAAATATTTTAAGAATCTTTTACAAATAACACTACCATAATTATATGGCACTTTTAAAATTGCATAAAACAAAGATTTAGTTTTTTCCATTAATACCATACAATTACAATATTTATGCAATACAAAACTAGATGAAAAAAAAGCTAAGAAAATCCATCAAAAATGAATGAACATGTAATTTCTTAAATCTTATATATATATATATATATATATATATATATATTATTGCAAATAGTATGATAAACAAGATTTGTATTGTTATGTCATTGAGTATATTTAATGAGAAAATTGGTTGCCAATGTGATAATGTTATTTGTAGGTTATATTAGGTTATATATATTGTATATAATATGATTTCCAGAAAATCAAAATGCATAAAATTGTTACTACCACACATCGCATAATATGTTATATATACGTTTTATATAGGTTATATTAAGATTATATGATATAAAATCTTGCAACACATGAACTTAATAAAATAAATAAAAAAAACAAAATTTTCTAACACCATAACTGATATAAAAGTGTGTTTGTAGGTATGATGAATATAAAGACTTTCATATATCACAATGGTTATTGGAGAGAAGATAACTGATACGTAAAATTTAAAGTTTATGATATCTTCAAAGAAATAAGATAATAAAAGATAAGAAAAGTTTATAAAGAAAATAAAGTAAAGTGAGTATTTATACAGTAGAGAAGAAGAATAAGTTTTAGAAGAGGAAAATAAAAACTCTTATGAAAATGTGTGAGTTGAGCATAATTTTAGGGATTAGAAATTTATTTATTTAATTTAATATTAGAAGTACAATGGAAATTTTGAAATCCACATATGAGTCTTTTAGTTAATAAAATTTATTAGATATATTATGGTAATTAGTATTATAAAGGTGAGAGTTTGTGTAATTATTTCTAGAAACATTCCACAAATTATAAGATGGATTTTTGTTTACCTTGCATGGAGGGCCAGAAGTTTATTATATGTGTAATAATTTTTTAAAAATACAATAATTTTATAAATAAGAAAAATTTACAAATTCATAATGAAGTAATTACAGATTCATTGATTATTAACTAAAAATTAATTAAACTTGAATAATATATTCATTACTTTTTATTTAAAACTTAGGTTAAGTCGAGTGTTACAATTATTATGTAATGAACATGTATGATTTAACATGCAATTTATTAGTTAAAAATTTTAATGAATCTGCACTTACTCTATAATGAATTTACACTTACTATTTATTAAATTTTTATGATTTAATCTGCAATTTATTATATAAATCTCACATAAAAAATATAATGAACATATAGCTACTACATGATGAATTTGTAGTTACTAAGCAATAAATATGTAATTACTATATGATAAATTTATAGTTACTAAACCATAAACCCGTGTGATCTAAATTTTTGCAATTTATTATATGAATCTCAAGTGAAAATATAATGAATATGTAGTTATTTATGATAAATCTATAAGTTTATTTTATTTATAAAATTGCTACCGCATTTTTTAAAACTCTCACACGTGTAATAAATCTCTAATCTATATTGCTACATGAACATGATCCATAGTATAACAACTCACAAATTATATCATGGATGTTAGTTTATGTAAAATTATGAACCAGGGTCCATTTGACACTTGCGAAACTTATTGCTTTAGTTTGATAATGCCGTAGCTTCCATTAAAGCCCTTGTTTGTGATTTCTACCCGTCTGCTTCCTCTTCTCTTCGCAAATCAGTGAGCTTCTTTTTTTCTTTTATCGATATCCAGTTATTGCTTTAGTTTCGATTATGATTATATTTATGTCAATGCGAATTTTGAATTGCTCTTGTCTATTTGGCACTAACATTTCAATAACTGCCTCAGGGCCAATATTTTGACAGTGGGCTTCCCTTCTTTGAACTCCTGTTTGATGTGGTGCGATTAGTCTAGATTTTTTTGGTTGCATTATGAGTTTTTTCAAAGATAATTCAATAGATTTATACCTATTGATCAAAACACAAAAGATAATA
>CATIWF010135710.1:0-13822 GCA_949630135.1 Balakata baccata
ATCTGGATCATTTGACTGAGAGCATTCATTAATGAACAAAATGGCATCCAACAAGCTTTCTTTAGCCAATCCCAGCATATCATAAGCCTGAGCTCTTCTCCAAAGACTTTTTGCATGACGATTAAGAGGGTTGTGGAGACAGAGGGCACGTGTAGCATCACTTATGGCAGCCAAAGGCTGTTGTAATAGAAGATGACACTGAGCTCGGTTACTGTACAGAACAACTCTTTCTTTCTTGGATCTCATTGGACACAGCGACAATGCTTCAGAGTATTTTGATGCTGCTCCTGATATATTTCCTGATGAGAACAAGGAATTTCCTTCAAGCTTGACTACTAATGCTGCTGCCTGTTTAATATGTAGATCTTCTTTTGGCATATTCTTTTCCCATTTCAATCTTTGTTTTGAATTTAGCAGTTCCTCAATCATTTCTTTTGTCCAGTTACTGATAGAGCTACGTCCGGCCCCTTGTGATTGGATACAATCATGAAGAATATTAACAATAGAATCCCCAAGCCTTTTATGATCGCCTAGAGCTGTAATCTCTGCAAGGTCTGTCAGTGCAGGTACTGCCTTATCAATCACCTAGAAGACAAGTGATATAGCAATAAGAAAAAAAAAAGACAGTTAACAATTTGAATATCCATAACAAATATCTGATATTACAACTCTCTGTAGAAGTGGAAAACATTATTTCAATCTGGTTAGAACTCGCCAAATAGGATGCCTGTTAGATTATTTTTTCTTCAAAAAAAGAAGATCAAAGCAAATGCAGAATTCATTCATTTAAAATTAAACTTGTATTAATATATAAAATTGAAGAATATATAGCAATATGTTACAAATCTTGGAATAATGTATAGAATTGTGTTATATGTACCTTGCATTCTGAGGACCATGCTTCCCAAATGACCTGATTCAATAACTTTGAAGAATTTTATTTCCCTTTCCACATGTCTCTTGCTCTATACAAGAATGCATGTGGACAGACATGAATTTTATGCTAAGGTCTTTCAATTTCTTTCTTTATGAATTCTCAGGAGATCAGTTATTGGGACTTACAGTTTTGAGAATTTTTTTTTTTCCATATTATTATTGATGAATTTTTTGTACCATCATCTAGGATGGTAGATTATAGGCTTATAGCATTTTAAAATCAGTGCTCTCGTATGTTCTAGTCAATGCTTATATGCCTGAATAACTTGGTATCAAGGCTTTGTTTTAGATTCTGGTTCAAAAGATTAGTGGACATGATGAGAAGTCTGGGATCTAGATCCCAAAAAAGACAACTAAGGCTCCATTTTATTTAAAATCTTTGGTGAATGGAGTTCAGAAGATCTTCAACAACTTCTCATTCACTTATTTGTTCTAATCTTTCTATTACAAGAAACCATATTAAATTTTTAATTTTCATGCTTTGATTTGATTCTTATGAGATTGCAAAGGGACACACAGCCAAGCAGAAGTTAGGAGAAAAAGAGATAAAAACAAGGAACCAGAGAATTAATGAAATCCATAATAGAAAAAGAAATGTGGATCCATAGAATGATTCATCCATGAACATATATCAGCCAGCATGAAGGGGAGCCTCTAACCTTTCAATAGTTTGAGCATTCACTCCACCCACAAATTCCAGTGTAAGCTCTTGTGTGCTAAATATATAAAGGATATTAACAACTTCTATATAAATAATGTATTTTTATCATAATTAAAATAAAAATATGTGAAACGAGAAAGTGTGGAAGTTGAAAAACAGACAGTTCAAGCATATCTCCAAGAAAAAAATTAAGTAGACCTAGACAGCGTAGCAGCTTGGAGGATAACAACCATTGCAATTGCAATAATGAAAGAAAATGAAAGAAATCTGTCATAGTAAAAATAAAAAATAAAAAAGGATATTCTATTCACCTTATGGCATGTAGTTGGATCTTGCAGCAGCCAAAGAAGACAATCTATAGCCATATACTGCCAATCATCTGATGAGCGAGCAATGTTGCCCAGTACCTCAATAATTCCAGGACAGCTAGCAACAGGTCCCCTTCCAAGCTTATGATGACAGATCGTTCTTAATAAACCAATACCAGCAGGTGAATTTTCATTGACGAGTCCGCCCCACATGCCTGGCAGTTTTACTAAGAATTCAGGCTTGCATATGGTAGGGAGAAACTCGGATTTAAAAGCAAAACAATTAATAAGCTGAAGTGACCAGCATTGCAATTGACTAGCCCATTCCTCAGCCTTCCTCGACTCCATTTCAACACCTCCCATGCCACGAGTAAGCAAATCACAGTGATAACTTAGTCTTCTATCAACATACTGGTAAAAATGAGAGTAAACTATTTCTAGTGAACTCATTGCAAGTTGAATGGAAAGTTCAAGGATTTCTCCATGACTTGCCACAGCAGGAAAAGTGCTAGCATATGTAGCCAAGTGTCCTAGAGCTCGCACTGCCACTCTTTGCTCAACCCATGTCAACCTCCCCCTCAAAAGCTCAACCAAAGGTGGGATTACACCAGCATGGACAGCACTTTCTGCAAATTCTTCCATATTCATGGTGTAGGATCCAATAATATGAGCAGCATAATAAGGAATATAAATGTTCTGATCATGAGAAAGCCACCTGCGGTTCTTTAAGCCCTTCCATATGAGCGCAGCCATGCATTCAAATATTCCCAACTCAATGAACTCAGGATCATTGGGATGTGCCATGGCAGTGTTCCAAAGGCCACTAATTGGAAGAACCTGGCCATCATCATCTTGTGAAGGAAGGTCTCTGAAAAATTTCAATATACTGGCTCTTCGCTTGCTTGGATTTCCTTCCTTCATGACACAGAAAAAGCATCCTGGGTATGGGCAATCTGATGATACTTTATCCATGTTCTGATATTCAACTAGATAGAATTCACATGCTACCAAGTTAGTTCTTCATTGATGAGGTGAATTGGAGAAAAGCTTTCAGAACTGCACAAAAATGACTCATGAGTTGAGACATATAAACACATCGGCAATACAATAACTGTGTCAATAAAGGAAGACTCGCAACCTTGTCCTGAGCAAGTTAAAATTTTTGAACTAGAGATCAAGGATAAACCAATAATAGCTTTAATAGGAGAAGTACAACTCCTAAGCTGCATATTCACAATATTGTACATTGCAGAAGTTTCAAATAATTATTCATAGTGCATAGAATTTCTAAAAGTTATTCTGTTTTTCCCCGCATTTCTACTTCCAAATTTTCATCAAATTAAAAAGAAAAATCTGTTTATTTAGTCTAGATTCTAGATATTTATCTTTGTTACCTCCATGTAAATTGGCATCATGCATTTACCAAAGTGTATATATATGTATGGAGATACAGAGGCTTGATCCTTTTATCATTATACCCAAAATTTCATAAAACAGAAAACTAAAAATGCCAATTTTCCTTTTTAATTTAAAAAAAAAGCCAATTTGTTTTTGTTCCTGTTACATCTAATCTGAGTACTCAAGCATTAACACTTAAATTATTATTTTTTAAACTTTTTTTTTAGCATTGCACTATCTGAACCACATAATCAAATTATCCAGCTAATTAAAGTCACTTAGCAGGAAATTAAGTGAAGGAAACAACAAATAACAGAAATTTTATAATAAGAGATAATTTAAAAAAAAAAAACAAAGAAAAAATAAAGAAATCTTTGCAGTGAACACACAACATCACAGTCTCTTCCCACTAAAAGCAAGCAAATTAAATTGATCTAAAAAAGATGCAAACTTCAGTCTACTTAAACCGCAAACAAAGTAGACCCGAAGTCCTTAAACAAGATCCAAATCCAAAAATCCTCCGATCCCTTTGAACAACAAAATCCAAATACAACGAGACAGGTATAATTAAAGCTCTAAGATAAATGCTATGCAATTCTACGCAGCTACAAGTGCAGAAAAGTTTACAATTTTGAAGAAACCACTCAAAAAAAAAAAAGCAGAAAACATTTTAATAATGAAAAAAAAAAAAAGAAATCGAGAAATGAGATATACCTTGGATGAACCAGTACCCTTTAAAGGCTAGAGGGAGAGGAACAAGATGCAGGTGAAAGAGTAGAGTAGCACTAATATTATCAAGGCAAAACCCAAAAAGAAAAAATAACACTTCTTTTTAAAGTTTTCTGCTTTCTGTGATTCTTGTTCCAGATAGGAGGGATAGAGAAGAAAGTGGCAGAGAGCAAAGTGGGAGAGAGAATGGGAACGGAGGTGGGCTTTCTTTTTTCAAATTTGTTTGATTTGGACTGCAGAGAAAGAGAGTGAGAAAGAGGAGGATCTTATTGTCATGAAATTCATTGCTGTTTTAATGAAATAGCAAAAAAATAAAAATCCATTTTTTATTATAAGAAGATCTGTTTACTCACTCTTCCAAAGTCAGCACGCGCGAAAATACTTTCAAGTATAGATGTGTATGAGGAGCGCGTGTCGTGTACTATATAGAGAAAGAGCGTGGAGATAGTAAGAAATGGAAATGCGAAGGATTATGAACACGGGCAGCAGTAATAAAAGGTTGCCTTTAGTTTGTGTGTTTTGGTCCCATTTCCTTACAGGCCTGTCTCTTTGGTTCCGTTTCGCAGAAGTGAAATGACGGTAATGTCCATTTCCTTGGTTTTTCATGAGATTTTCGTTTCCTTTTTGCTTATTTTAATATGAGGGGAAGAAAAATACTACGTAAAATAATGAGGTATTTTTATTTTATCTTATTTGGAAATAAAGGAAAATAAGGAGGGGAGTAACTTTTTGTTGGAAAATTGTGGTTTATAAGATGTTTTGAGAACGAAATTCGAGTGAGACCTGGATATATATTATTCATAAGCTCAAAATGGTCAATATGTATATTATTCATAAGCTCAAAATGGTAAGTATGTGAATAAAAAATTGAAATTCAAAATAAACTCTTTGTTAAAGGAGATAATAGAAAAAAACTAACTCAAAAATTGAAGTTCGTTGCGTATGTTATAGGAGCATCACGAGCTTTGTGTAATTAATTTGATTTATGCATGAATAATATAAGTTCATGAATGTTTAATTAAGTTCAGTATATACATGAATGAATTACGGTTCATTAGGTATATAAATAAACTAATTAAATATAGTTCATGAATTAGAAATAAATCACAATTATTATTTCTCTCCTTCCTCTAATATAAATAGGTGAAAATTTTCATGTTGAAGAGACACCTAACATTTGAGATATTATCCTCCTCATTCTTCCTCGTAATAGAGTGATATTATTTAATACGCTGTGAGTGGGTATTGTGGTGTTCAACTTTTACTCGTAATCTGTTGTATCTTGGGAGATAAATACCATTTGATCATAAACACCTATGGTAGGGGATGAATTTGTATCAAGGATATTATGTGAAACACATGCCTCAGATTTCTTCCTTGTGCTTTTCTTTTTACTATTGACCTTATACTGGATTATCTACCATATTTCTAACAATCTTAAGACAAATTCTGATTTGTTAATCTTGGTATTTAGTTTTTTTGAAATTGATATTTCTTTTGCTCTTTTTGAAATGGAGAACACGATAATTGCTATCAATGTACAGGATGGTTCCTAAGGGCCATCAACTTCTGCTACTTAGGTTGTCTCTCTTGTTGTACCTATCACGGTGCCTGTGAATCATAAAGAAAAGCTAGAAAAATTCAATGGATTGAATTTCACGAGGTAGTAGTAGAAGATGCTTTTTTACCTGACCACCTTGAACTTTATATGATTCTTGATTGAGGACGCTCCCACTCTTAAAGAGGATGAGCAATATGTCAATTTGCGGATGGCCTATGACAATTGGCATCATTCCGACTTCTTGTGTAAGAATTATGTCATGAATGGGCTGCATGATTCTCTATACAACGTGTATAGTTGAATTAAGACTGTCAAATATTTATGAGAATCTTTGGACCCAAAATACAAATTTGAGGGTGTTGGAGTAAACAAGTTTATTGTGGGATGCTTTATTGACTATAAAATGGTAGATTCTAAAATTGTGGTGAGTCAAGTATAAGAGCTTTAAGTCATTCTCCGTGATATTCATGCGAAGAGATGAACTTGAGAGAAACCTTCCAAGGTGCAACCATTATTGAAAAATTACACTGTAGTTGGAAGGATTTCAAAAATTACCTTAAGCATAAGCAAAATGAGATGAATATTGAAGAGGTGATTGTTGGACTTCAAATTGAAGAACACAATAGACACTTTGAAAAAGAAAGAAAAAGGTTGAATCTTATGGAAAAAAGTGAATATTGTTGAACATGGACAAAGTTCTATGAGAAAGAAAACAAGGAGTCCGAGATGGGATCCAAAGGTGGAGTTTCTAAAAAGAAATTCCAAGGGAAGTGTTTCTGTTGCCCAAACAATCACCAAGAAATTCCAAGGTAGTAGAAGGAGTTAGAGAAGATTGAGACACAAATTTTACTCATCTCCCTAACTTAGATTGGGTATTCACTAATCTAATCACTTAGATTACAATTTTGGAGTTTTTAGCTAGCTCACTCCCAACTAGGTGTTTTATTAAGGCTAACACTCAATCCAAATTTCCTTTGTGTTTTTGTAGCTCACACAACAACCAATTCCTTGTAATTTGGCTCACACTCCTCAATTAAAAGACAACCAAAGTTTTTTAAGATTAACACTTGAACCCTTACACAAAACAATTAATGAAAAGATTCAAAAAATAAGTTGCAATAGTTTTTGGCACTTGTTAAGTTGTTGGATCTACTTAAATGGCCTTTTGGTAAGGTATTTATACTAATTACCTACCAATTAGCCGTTACAAAGTGGTGCCATAACTCTTTGTAACGTTCTCTTACAAGTGCATTTAATGCAGTCTGTAGAGAGAAGTGTCTCGGTTGGGAACCATGTTTTCCCGGTCGAGAAATGCCCAATTTTGATATGTGCCAGCTTCTTATTGACTTGAAATGCCTAACGGCTAATTTTTATTCAATTGTCCCGGTCAGGACTCCATGTGTCCCGGTCGAGACTTGCTTAATGATGCTACTACCAGGAACTTGGGTCTTCTTTGCTTTGAATGAGTCCCAGTCGGGATCGAAGTTAGTTTGACTAAGTGTATTTTTGACTTTCTATTGATGTGGCACATTTTGGTGGTGTCTCCTCTTCAACGGTCACATCTTTTTGAATGTCCCGCTCGGACTGCAACCATTTTCGGTCGGAAAACTGAGTGTCCCAGTCTGCTTTTGCTATTGGAACTTTTGGATCATCTTGTAGAATTTTCCGGTCTGGACACTTGTTTTGCTTAGTCTGTACTACAGTTCTGGTCGGGACATTTTTGTCCTAGTCTGGAAAACGTATGTCCTGGTTTGCTTTTACTACTGGAACTTTGAAACATTTAGAGGCAATATTTTCCAGGTCTGGACATATTACTTCCAGGTCTCCGGTCGGGATATTAGTGTCCCAGTCGTGAGTTACATGTCTCCAGGAAATGCTTGAGTTGTTCAATGACGAAACCATAACCAAATATGCTGAAATTTTAAACACTATCAAAACAACACTTAACAAAGATGTTAGTAACATTTAATTTGATTAAGATTAAAATAGAGAGTAATCACCCTAAGGTTAACAATCTTCCCCTTTTTGATTTTGACAATCAAATTAGGCAAAAATATCAAATTGATAGCTTTATAATCAAATTGACACATTGAGTAAAATGTATTTAAAGTTTCATATCATTTGAAAATGTGAAACATATTAAATAGCAAAAGTCAAAAAGTCAACCTTAATACATAATTGGAAAATTTTAAATTTTAAATTTTTGTTTAAGTATTGCTTCTCCCCCTTTGTTAATATAAAAAAGAATGAGATATTTATAGGATATAAAGAAGAAAAAGACAATTTTATTGATGAAGCAAATAAAGTACACAATCATAGATAGACAAAAAGAAAATGTAAGAGGCAAATTCTAAGCTAATCATCTCCTTCTTCATCATTACCCTCCTCTTCATCTCCACCATCTTCTTCTTCCTCTTCACCTTGCTCCCCCTCAAATGGTGGGGCTTATTAAAAGCTATGGGTACATACATTCAAATTGAGTTGCCCTTGCGTGCTTTGAATATCAAGGTGGAGATGTTGCATCATATCCTTCAAAGTGGTGAAGGATTGCATTTAAAAGTCATAAAGACTTTGCAAAGTGAGTTGTTGTGGTTAAGGAGGTGGTGGTAGAGGTGGCATCTCTTGTGCACTTGGGCCTTCTCCTCCTATTGAAAGTCTTGCCCTTTTCCTTGTGGCTTTTTGAGTGGCTTTTTGGGCACCATGTTCCCCAAAGGTATAAAAGAAGGAGTCAATATCCTTGGATGGTCTTCCAATTGCCTTGCAATTTAGGAGATATTGGATATCCAAGAAGCTTTCATATTGAGAGCGAGAAGAAGTGAGAAGTGCACAATTTTCAGTTGTCATTTGTTTAAGATGCCTTGCAAGAAAAGTGATTTAGGCATGAAGTGAAATTGTGCCCTTGGTGGTGGAGGCCATGGACTGAAATTTATCAATAAGAGGATGGGCTGTGTCTGTAGGCTGATTATGAACCATGGCATCGAGGTAGAGAAGGCATTCATGGGTGACTTTCTCATTGCTTTCACTCCTTGCATTGATGGTGAAGGTTTCTCATACATCAAGAGGAGATAGATGCATAGCTTGTGTGTTAATGAGGCCCTCCTTTTTGAACCCAAAGGCATCAGCAAGTTGATGCTTTGTCATCTTTTGTGGTTATACAAAGAGAAAAAAATTGGAGCCCATAGTAGCCAAGAGGGTGTTTGGCATCCTTGGAGAGTGGAAAGGAACTCAATGGTGAGTTCATCATGGCCATTTTCAAAAGGCATGACAAATGTGGTCTGCCCCATCTTTACCAGAGTGCCCAAAACTTCATCTTTGACATCTAACTTGTTAAGATCGAGTTCTATTTGAAATGGACTTTTTGGAGTTTATATTGGCATATCTTTTCTTTTCCTCCTTGGAGAAGGCATTGAAGATATCTTGAAAGGAGGACAATTGGGTGGAAGTAGCCACCCCTTTGCCTTTGGAGGGTCTTCATTTAGAGGTGCCAACTTTTGGTGCCATTTAGAAAGGGTGAGTGTGGAGAGAATTTGGAGATTTTTATTGAAAAGTTGGAAGAGAGGAAGAGTATTGATGCAATTGTGAGGAGAAGAAGGAGAATAGTGAGGTATTTATAGGGGTTGAAGGGGTACATTACCGTTTGAGGAGATTAAATAACAGATGAATTTGATTGGTGGCAGTTGCAAAAAAGCTGCCATCGAGTAAGTCCCGATCAGGACATAGGGGTTTCCGACCGGGAACCTTTTAATGGTTGGAAAAAATTAAATTTTGAACAAGTCCCGAGGGGGACAGGAGGCTTCCCAAGTGTGTACATTAGAAAAGGTACAACAGTCAAATAAAATTTAAATGTCTCGACCGGAAAGTGGGGCTTCCCGAGTGGGAGACAAAATGTCCCAAGCGGGACATTGTTCCCGAACGGGAAAATCGTTTCCCGAGCAGGAGTTATACGGTATTCGAGAATTTTTAGGAGAAAAGGGAAGTTCACTACCCCTAAAGTTCAGAATTCACATCAAATAAGTAAAGAATATATATATACAACAAATTGTATGCAAAGACAAGGTTTAAAATTTTCTTAAATCAAAGTGCTCCCATCAAGCATACCAAGCTCTCTTTTTATAAAAAAAAAACCTTTCATCATTTAGGGGCTTGGTAAATATATTTGTGAGTTGGTTTTCAATGTCAATAAAATCTAACACTACATCACCGTTTTGAATATGGTCTCTTAAGAAATGATGTCTAATGTCGATGTGCTTACTTCGAGAGTGTTGAATGGGATTTTTAGATAGATTTATGGCACTTATGTTATCACACTTAATTGGAATGTGGTCAATGTCATGACTATAATCCTTTAGCCGTTGCTTCATCTAAAGGACTTGAGTGCAACAACAACCAGCTGCCATATATTCAGCTTCGGCGGTGGACAAGGCTACCGAAACTTGTTTCTTGCTATGCCAATAAACTAAACACTCTCTAATAAAGTGGCATGTTCCGGAAGTGCTTTTTCTATCCAACAGACTGCCAATGTAGTGGGCACTGAGAAACCAATAATATGAAATGAAGAATTTTTAGGATACCATAGTCCTAAGTGCATAGTGCCATGAAGATATTTTAAAATTCTTTTTACTGCATTCAAGTGTGATTCTTTAGGACATGATTGAAATCTTGCACATAAGTATACACTATACATAATGTCGGGTCTAGAGGCAGTTAAATAAAGAAGTGAACCGATCATACCTCTATAAAGCTTTTCATCAATAGCTTTACCCTTATCATCTTTGTCCAATTTTGTTGATGTACACATTGGAGTCTTGGCATTCTTACATTTATCCATCCCAAATTTCTTGATCAATTCCTTTGTGTACTTGGATTGGTTGATGAAGATGCCATCTTTGCCTTACTTGATTTGGAGTCCAAGGAAAAACTTGAGCTATCTCATCATGCTTATTTCAAATTCCTTAGTCATACACTTAGCAAATTTTTGGCAAAGATTCTCATTAGTAGATCCAAAGATGATATCATCAACATAAATTTGAACAATGAGAGTGTCATGCTTATATTTTTTGATAAAAAAAGTTGTGTCAACATGTCCTTTTGAAAATCCATTTTTTAGTAGAAAAGCACTTAGTCTTTCATACCATGCTCTAGGGGCTTGCTTTAATCCGTATAAAGCCTTAGTTAATTTATAAATATGATTTGGAAAAACATGATTTTCAAAATGGGGAGGTTGTTCAACATATACTTCTTCTGATATAAAACCATTTAAAAAGGCATTTTTTACATCCATTTGAAAAAGCTTAAAGTTCATGTGGCATGCATATGCTAACAAAATACGTATGGCTTCTAATTTTGCTACAGGGGCAAATGTTTCATCATAATCAATGCCTGCCTCTTGGTTGTATCCTTTGGCAACCAATCTAGCCTTATTTCTTATGATATTACTATCCTCATCCAATTTGTTCCTATAGACCCACTTACTACCAATGATTGGGTAGTCACTAAATCTTGGAACCAAGGCCCAAACTTCATTTCTCTCAAATTGATTGAGTTCCTCTTGCATAGCAATCACCCAACTTTCATCATCCAAAGCCTTACTAATTGACTTTGGCTCAATTTGAGATACACAAGCAAGATTAGAGTCAAGAAATTTTGAACGAGTACTTACTCCTCTTGAGGGATCACTAATGATTTGACCCTTTGGGTGGTTTCTTGCATATCTCCACTCCCTTAGTAGCTCATTGGTCTCTCGCTCTTGAGCTTGGGATTGCTCCTCCACTTGTAGTTGCTCCTCATCAATGTCATTCTTCTTTGGGGGCATTTCTTGTTCTCCTTGATCAAGGTTGAGTTTTTCCATAGAGCCTACAACATCATTCAAAGAGATACCTTTCCCAAGATCAAGTGTATAGGATTCATCAAAATTAACATGCATAGACTCTTCAACAACTAAAGTTCTTTTATTAAACACTCTATAGGCTTTGCTAGAGGTGGAATAGCCAAGAAATATCCCTTCATCCGACTTTGAGGCAAAATTTCCAAGATTCTCCTTGGTATTTAATATGAAGCATTTGCAACCAAATACTCTAAGATATGAAATCTTGGGTTTTCTTCCATTCCAAAGCTCATAAGAGATTTTATTCAAAATTGGTCTTTTAAAAACACGATTTACAATATAGCATGCCGTGTTAGTGGCTTTCACCCAAAAATAAGTTGGTAGACCATATTCATTAAGCATTGTTCTAGCCATTTCTACCAATGTTCTATTTTTCCTCTCAACTACTCCATTTTGTTGAGGAGTTCTTGGTGTTGAAAAATCATGAGAAATACCATTTTCCAAACAATAATTTTAAAAAATTTCATTTTCAAATTCTTTGCCATGATCACTTCTAATTTTAGAGATGCAATATTCCTTCTCATTTTGAAATCTTTTAGCAAAGTACTTGAAGTTTTCAAAAGTATCACTTTTATGAGCTAAAAAAATTACCCAAGTGAATCTATAATAATCATCAACAATAACAAATGCATAGTGTTTTCCACCCAAGCTTGCAACTCTACTAGGTCCAAATAAATCTAAATGTAATAGTTGAAAAGGTCTAGATGTGCTTACATAATTTTTGATTTTGAAGGATGATTTATATTGGTTTCCTCTTTGACATGGCTCACAAGTTTTGTCCTTCATATATTTGAATTTCGGTAGTCCATCTACTAATTCATCTTTGCTAAGACTTTGAATTAAATCCATGCTTGCGTGTCCAAGTCTTCTATGCCATAGCCAAGATTCTTCACTAATAGACACAAGACAACTAGAAGAAACATTAGATAACTTGTGTAAGTTAGTTATGTAAGTGTTGCCATCTCTTTCTCCTTTGAATATTTTTTGACCATATAAAGAGATCACTAAACATTCATTGGAGCTAAAGGTGACATTGTTTCTCTTGTCACATAATTGACTCATACTTAATAAATTGTGCTTTAGACCATCAACAAACATTACATCATTAATAATTGAAATATCATTCAATCCTATGGAGCCAATGCCAACTACCTTACCTTTAGCATTGTTCCCAATGGTAACCTTACCTCCATCAATATGTTTGAGACTAGTGAAGAAGCTTTTGTTTTCGGTCATGTGCCTTGAGCAACGACTATCCAAGAGCCAAACATTTTCATTGCTTGCGGATTTAAGGCATACCTATGAAACATAAATTCAAGTTTGTCTTTTAGGTACCCAAACAACCTTGGGTCATTAGAGGTTAGCCTTTGAGGAATCCCAATGGGATTTCCTTATAAAACAATGAATGTTTATGTGCCCAAACTCTATGCAATAGTGGCATTGCTTCTTTTTAAAGGTTTCTTGCCGCTTAACATGAGAATTTGGCCCTATAACTTTCTTATTAGAAATATATGACGAAGTATAACAACAAACACAATCATGTCTAGTGGGTGTCTTTTTAGGTGCATGCCTCTTATATAAGAATGCATGCTTAGCCTTTTGAGGTTTCTCTCTTAAGCCATATGAGCCTTTGCTACTTTCCTTTTGAGTAATGGCTTTGGTGTGTGATTTACTTTTGGCCTTAGAGGCCCCTACCTCAACTAAGGAGGTTTGTGGTGTTGAAGCTTTTACAAAGATAGTTTTAGATGAAGATGATGCTCCATTAAAGCCTAAGCCATGTCTCGCTAGGGGAGGTCTTTGTGATACAATTAGAGTATCCAAACTTTCATTCCCTTTGTGAAATTTAGAAATAGAAAGTCTTAGTTCCTCAACTTCATTTTTCAAGATGTTATTTTCTTTAATCAAAGAGGCAGTTGAGGGTCTTGATGAAAGTTCATCTAACGACTTTTTGAGAGAAGTATTAGAGGTTTTTAGCTCTTTCACAATCTTTTAAAAGTTGGATAAGTCATCCTTAAGCTTGGAGCTATTTTTCTTATGAAAATCAGTTTTCCTTTTATATCTTTCTAATTTTAAGCTCATGACCTCAATAAGATCATCATCATCAACATCATTTAAGGTAAAAGAAGAAGAAGTGGATGTTACCTCATTGGAGTTGTCCTCTAAGGCCATGAAGCACAAGTTGGCTATATCTTGTTGGCTCTCCTCTGTTAGAGAAGTGCTCTTAAGGCAATCACCTTTAGCACTTATTGTACATGTTTATTTGATTAATAAAAGGCATTTTTATTAATTTGGTATTCATTTGCATATGAAATGATATAGATCTTAAACTGATTAATGAAAGTCCA
>CATIWF010135739.1:0-13801 GCA_949630135.1 Balakata baccata
TCCAGCCAATTTGGACATTATCTCTGGTCCATTGATACAAAAGAAAAATGCACCAGTTTCATTAGCAACAGCTCTGGCTATCAATGTCTTTCCAGAACCTGGGGGTCCATAAAGTAAAATTCCTTTTGGTGGCTTCACCCCGATGGATTTGAAGAGTTGAGGATGCCTCAATGGCAGCTCCACTAACTCGCGAATCTGAGCCATCTGCTTCCGAACACCACCAACATCATCATATCCTACTTCATCTAACCTTTCCTCATCCTCCCTTCTCACAGGTTCTCCCTCACAGAAAATCTCAGTGTCTGGAGCAACAACACAGTACTCTCCTGGATCAGTTTCAATTATCTTGAACTCCACACTCCTCATTCCTCCTCTAACAAGGAAAAGATCCCCTTTTCTCACAGGCCTGTAGGCCTCCAAGAAATAAGCTGTAGATATATCAAAGAAAACATTATTTAGACAGTGTTCACAAAATTTTAAAAGGGTGATAAAGGACTGGTAGGAAGAGGACTAAGTGAATAAAATAAGTTAATTAAGATAACAGGAAATGTTAATAAAAGAAGAAGGGGGAAAAAATGCTGTTTCTCATGAAAGAAAAAGAACTGGTTCTGAGGGTGCGCAAAACTTGGTTGGAGGACGTTACATAAAAACAGGACAATCTAATTCCATTTCTTATACAAAAACTACTGATCTCACTGTGTGGCTTAGCTTTTCTAGACTAAAAGATCCCTTGTTTGTCCAATGTGGCGAGAATATTGTCCACTCTCAAGCTGCTTTATGAAAAATAAATAAATTATTTGGTGGAAAGCATGAATATTATTTTTTCTCTCTCAAAGCTTCATCTTCACCACCTAATTTCACCAGTAGAAAAGTACAAAATCATAATTTTCTACAGCAATTCATGGGTTTTCCAAAAGAATTAGCGATAGAAAGGGGAATCAGAGTGTCCTGTGTTTATTGGAATGACAAAAGAATTACATGAAATGAAAGTCTGCTATCTTCTATGAGAAGATTGATTGAAATTAACTATCATCACAATGACAAAGAACAAAGATAATGAGAAAGGCATGACTTACGTTTCAAGTAAGCATCAAAGAGATTCCCAGTAACACCTTCAATGGTATCATCAATAGGCAGAATGTGAACACGCTTTCCATACTTAACATCAGGGCATTGATGCACAGACACAACATCTCCAAGACGAACCCTCAGATTTGATCTAACAACCTTGTTCATCCTAATTTTTGGTGGCTCACATGTGTCATCAGCAAGAGCAATGCAGACTGTGTCCTTCCGTTTCTTGCCCTGACAACCAAATTACTAAAAAGATGAGAACAAGACACACCTGACCAGAGAACTAATAAGAGAAGGTTAGTGAATAACGGAATTTCAAACTCTGGATAAACAATTTAATAAGCATTACAAAACTGCCTGATCATGAAATCAATTATATTTATGGCTGAATTATTGATTGTGAATATATTGATTCAATAACACAAGTATTAAGAATATATATATATGACGAACATGACAATACAGATTTTGTGAACGAATAAATACAAAGGAATGGGGTGAAATAACTCTAAGGCCTGTAATATTTGTATAACAAGCCATCAGCCAAACTTTTTGTTCATTATCTTATCATCTTGTGTCTAATTCTACGATATCATACACTAACGCTGAAGTAAACATTAAAAATAAATAGCCCAACTCCAAAACTTAAGTTGAACCCAGAAACAGCTTAACATCGCACCATCAATTATCAACAGCAAAAAGAATTACGATACAAAAATCCACAAAAAGACCACCCAGGCCATAACCCTAGCACAACAGCTCAACGACAATTAACACACACATGCACTAGCATTCAGCTCCCGAGTTAATCCTTAATAATTCACAAAACGCCATATTATGATACCTTGATGAGAATGGTGTCACCGCGGAACAGCTGGAGCTTCTCCATTGTCTCCGGGTTCAACGAAACGACGGAATTGTCATCGTTCACCGCCTCGTCAACGACCAGACGATTCGGCGACTTCTTTCGCTCCAAAATCGCAGTCGAGAAGTCCTTCTTCGCCGATTTCCTGCCAAAAAAGAAGAACACATAATCACCGAAATCAAATAATCACAAGACCAAAACAAATTAATAGAGGAATCGAACGAGTTGACTTACGAATCGGATGATTCAGCTTGATGAGACATTGTTCTAGTTGGAATTTAAAGTAGAGAGAGTAATTAGGCGCAACCGAGAGAAGTAATAGATTTGCTTGCGGTCGTACGCCTGTAGATATATAAGTAGAGAGAGGGAGAGCCTGTCTTGTTTGTAAAGAAAAGAAGAGTTTCGATTGGTTATGCGGATTAGCAATTCACAACTCGGTTTGGAATTCAGATCTGTGTCGATGTTGGTTTCCTTATGAGTCCCGGACATGGATTATTCTATTCCTAATCCCCGTGGAAAATGGATACAATTCAGCATTTCACTTGTTCACTTGTAACTAAGAATAGAGATGTTATGTTTTAATATTAATCATAAAATTAAAAGAAATAATGTTTTGTTACGCTTGTTATTACTCCATATTTTTTTAACTTTAAATATTTATTTCAAAAAATAATGAAACATTTAATATATTTTTTTCACTTTATTCTTATGATATTAATATAATATTATAAAGTTTTTTTTAATGAAAATATTATAAAGTTGATGCTAATTAATTATTTTGTTAATCTGTTTATTTCATAAATTTTACTTATCTTCTTAATAAATTTTGTTTATTTTCTTAATCTTGTTTATTTAATAAATACTTGTTAATTTCTTTTCTTCTTATTTGAATACGATTACTTTCTGTCTTTCACTTTATTGCATTTTACTATTTTTTAACAAATTTCAAGTCCAAAAAAAAAAAATTTCACTTATAAATTGTTAGTTTTTCATTAATATATCTTATATGTAATTATTAAATATTAAATTCATCATTAATTATCAATTTTTTTTTGTTTTTTATGAATTTGTTATCTTATTATGGTATTTTATTTATAATGAATTATAAGATTGCATATTTATCTTAAATTACTAATTTATCAATTATTAAAAGTAATTTATAAAATAGAAATAGTAAGTAATTTACAGTTCTAGTAATAATAAATTATGTATGGTTAAATATGGTGATAAATATAGGTTTATCGATTATAATTTAATTGTACATCGTTTTGAATATTGTTTTAAATTTGATTATTCGTCATATGTTCATCACTTATAAGTTAAATGTTTATATTTTGATTGTACATTATTTAAAACTTGATTGTTCAACGTTTTTAATATGATTGTTAATCATTTTGAACTTAATTATTTATTGCATATTCATTACTTATAACATATTTTTATTACTTATTAAGTTATTTAATTATTTAATTACTTATTAATATTTAAGTTAATTAATTTAATAAATAATAAAATAAATAAAAATAATTTAATTTAATATTTTAATAGAAAATCATTTAAAATATTATATAAAATAATATAAAAGTAAAATGATATATAAAAAATAAATCTTAAAATAATATATAATGAAAAATAAATCAAATTAAATAATATTAATATTAATATTAAATTTATATTAAAATAAATAAAATAATATAGTTCACAAATATATCAAAACTAATATTTTTCATCCAAAATAATAAATAACAATAATTAAAACACTGAATAATACTAAATAATTATATGGCATATTAATTATATTATCTATTATAGTTGTTAATTTATTTATTATATACAGATTATTTTGTCTATTATATTTTTTATTGTACATTCCTAATATTTTTTATTATATTATTTTTTTTAATATTAGTTATTTATTTTTTATATATATAAAATATAGTTATCTAATCCTAATAGAATTGAACTGTTAATTAATGAGTTATTAATACTATTTACAAATAAATTAAATTATTAAATGACAAAATTAACTAAACTAATTAATATAATAATGTTGATTTTTTGATAAATTTACTTATCCACTCTACATCACTTTAATATATAGTATAATAATGATTGAAATATTTGCAATAACAATTATATATATAAACTAATTATCAAACTACATAAATATAAATGTTGTACTAACTACAACCTGTAGAAAAAACTGCGTGTGTTGAGTTGAAGTCTCTTTTTATGACTAACCTTTTTAAAAAGAGAGTTTTACTGTATGTTTTGTGCTTATGAGTGTAATTGAGTCAAATCAAATCAATAATTCTAGCTTAATTTGATAAAAAGTTTGATACTTGAATTTTATTTGAAATCAATTGAGTTTATTTAATTATTTGAAATTCAATTCAAAAAATATTTAAGCTCAAAAAATATTCAAGGTACTTAAACTCAATTTAATAAAGTTTGAATTAACTAAAAAATTTAATAATTATTGTACTCGACTTGAAATTGGTTCAATATAATTCGATTCGATTAAATTCGAATATATTTAAATATTGATGATATAAAAAGTAATTTAATAAATAATACAAATAGCAACAACTCTATTAAACTTACGAGCAAAGTATTGCAATATTCAAATTTAATTTAATAAACTATTCGCATAATTCGACTCGATTAATTCCAAGTCGAATTTAAATATTTTATAAATTGAATTCGAATAGCTCATAAATAGTTTTATTTATTTACACCTCGGATTGAATGATCATAACACAATAATATTTTAGACTAAAATACCCTCTCTTTAATTTAGTCTTCGGCCTTGCACTTAACTGTTGTATTGTTTATTAGACTTCAATGTTACTCAAAACCCTACCTTAAATTGGGCCGGCGTTAACACAAATTTTTTTTTTTGAATTATTATTAAAGATCTACCACTATAATCATTCAATTGTATATATTAATCAAAATAATTTTATAAGATATCTACGAAGGCATAATAAGATGGCATTGATATTTTTCAATTTAACTAAAAGTATTGAATTTCAGTTTTGAATATATAACTACCCTAAAATTTATGAGAAAGTACTTTACTGTATTAGGAGTGTGCAACCGGTCGGTTCAGTTCAAAGTGTAACCAAAAATCAAATTATTAAAATTTTATAAATTAAACTAAATTAAAGATTAAAACTGAACCGAAAAATTCAGTTCGGTTAATTCAGTTTTATATATAATACAATTAAATAAAATATAGTATATTAAAATATAAATATTATATATTATAATATATAATTATATATTTTAATAAATAGTAAATTATATATATATATGTATAAAAATTGTATTTTTAATATAAATTCGGTTCAGTTATTTTGATTTTATGACTTTTAAACTGATCCGATTTATACATAAAAACTGAATTGAAATAACTACAAATCAAAATAATCGAACCGATTAATTCAAATTAAAAGTGGTTCAGTTTTGTACACCCCTACTTAAGATTATACTCGATATGATCAGAATTAGTTTCAGCATATAAACCTGGTTGATTGGCTGAAAATACATGTGTTTTAGAAAAAAAAATTATAAAAAAATTATAAGCTATTCCTCTATTATCTTAACTACCAAGATCCAAACTTCAAGTGCCAACCACTTTATTTTTCTTTATTTTTTTTAAATAACCATTTTATTTTTCTTAAAACAATACCTTTTGCTTTATTTTCTTAGATTGGGGAAGCTAATCATTCCAAGTATGGCTTTCTTTTATTCTTTAAAAACATTGGTTCCATTTTCCAATTTGTTTTTTTCCCTTTTCCATGTGTCAATGCCAATTGGGAAAATGAGAAGAATATTGTAATAAGTTAGAAGTAAAATAGAAAAGAATTCACGAGAAAAGAAAAAGACAAAAGAGAAACAAAAAAGAAAAGAAAATTAGATAAAGTAAAGATGCTAAGCTAGATAGAAAAATAAACAAAAAAAGAATAAACAAGACCCGAAATAAGCGGGTTTGATGGTATCCACTTCCCTCTTAACTCCCATTATTAAGTTTACTTAGAAAAGGTTCAGTCTTCCTGTCTCACTCTCATTTCCCACTGGTCTCTCGCTCTTTCCACCCCTTATTTATTTTTCTGAGCTCCTCACTCAGATCCAGGTTTGTCTCTTTACACTCTTCACTTTGAGTTTATCTTGTTCTCTCTTTTATTTGAAGTGGGGTTTGATTGATTTGATAGCTGTTGGATTTTGTTTGGTCACTGTTAAAAATAAGAAGAAATAAAAGGAAAAGAAAGGAAATGAGAAGGTAGGTTCTTTGATTTCGTTGGGTTTGAAAAAGAAAACGAGAAAGCAAGTTCAAATGAGCTAAAGAGTAGTGTTGAAGCTGAGCCCTGTTCATAAAGTTATAGTCTTTCAAAATTTTAATGCAACCAGATTGGTCATCAGTGCTTGGGATTTTAGCTTGTTGAGTGAATGTTAGTTGAGGTCTCAAAAAGGGGAGTTTTAGTGATGTTTTTAATTTGTTTTCGTTGTTAGAAGACCTTTTTATCAAAACGAAAGCAGGTGATAGATAAGTCTGAATTACTCGTTTGTTTGTTTCTCGAGGCTGGGATTTTGGGGTTTTGAGTTTCTGCCATTGCTTCGTTAACCATTGTTTATCACTGTATACTATTGAAGTTAAGTTCAGGTCTATTAAAATGAGTTGGGTCTTTACTACCTGCTTAATCACAGAGAAAATTAAAGCTATTTGAAGGGAAACAAGATGTGAATGCAATGATGTCTTTCTGTATAGTTTTAGGTTTCCTTGGTTTTGAATTATTACTTAATATTCATTTAAGCTAACAGAGGTTGGGATTGGCAATGATTTTGTGCTGTCATATTTAAAGAAAAGCTGCACATCAAAAAGGGATGTCCTTTCATTTTTATTTCTTAATTTTGTTAAAAGGATCACAATAATTTTCCTATTGTATGTAACTGATTGGATTCCAGAGCATTACGATTCTTCTTTCATTTCTGACAGTTTCGTGAGTTTATGCTTTATTATAAGGGAATAGCATTCTTTGTTTTTCATTATCCTTCACTTGGGATGCAGGAGATGATTTTTCATACTTGACCGGCAGCTGGACTGCCACAACTTAGCTGGTAGAGTGTGAGTAGTAGTAGTATGTCTCTAAGTTGGAAAAAATGGTGAAGTATTCCCTAAAATTGTAGACTGCGGTTTTTAAAAACTTTAAGTCTCAAAAGGGGAATTCTGGGAGTAGAAGATGGAGGAGATACAGTCTCAATCAGATAATTATAGGTCGTCTTCATCTTCAGCTAGTAGTCCTGCAAGTAGGGTGCCTTCTAGTAACTTCTTCTACTTGCGGAAACCTGGTTCACTTAGGCAACCAATATCTTTTGAGGATTCACCTGAGTGGGAGGATACAGATATTGATGTCAGGGTGGAGGAAGCTGGTGACTCCATCAATATTGCGGCTACACCTGCATCCCCGACTTTGTCAAAGCTCAATAGTGGATCATTGCCTTCCCCACCATTACCAGAGAGTGCAGCTGTTGCAAGAAAGATTGCAGGAGCTTCTGTTGTTTGGAAAGATTTGACTGTTACAATGATAGGTAAAAGGAAATATTCTGATAAAGTTGTCAAGAGCTCAAGTGGTTATGCACTGCCAGGGACAATGACAGTAATTATGGGTCCTGCCAAATCAGGGAAATCCACATTGCTTAGGGCTGTTGCAGGTTTGTTAGCATGCTATTCATCATTATCAATAATTGACACATATATTTATTATAGATAATCTTTTTTTGCAATTAAAAAAGCATGTTCCTGTATTTCAGGAAGACTGCATCATTCAGCCAAAGTGTATGGTGAAGTATTTGTAAATGGTGCAAAATCACGCATGCCTTATGGATCATATGTAAGTTCTAAGTACTCCAAGAGGATTTTTGTCTTTTATACAGCAATTGACTTTTTCTGGGTTATTTATAGTGCTACAACTTTGGTCTTCTGCATCCTACAATTTTGTCTTGGTGGGAGAAGGATTCACACTTTAGAATCTTTAGGACTTATGTTATAAAGCATTAATTGTTCTCAAGGAGCTGTGATATTTTTCTCTTGCATACCAAAAGCTGGTCAAGTTATTATTAGATTATGTAACTATGTATTGTCAAGTTTTGCACAGTGCAGTGGAGTGCTCTGGGTAGCTAATTCTTGGTAGGTAATGCAGATGCTTGATATTGCAGAAGTACATAGCATCTTACAAGGGTTCTCTTGGTTGAAGAATTTCAAATATCCTCAGGATCTTCCATGTCACTGATGAGTTGTTCTGCAGTTTATAGCTGTACTATAATCTAAAATTGTTGTTTCATTTACATTCTGATTTCTAAATATCTGAACTGAAAACAACTATTTTGGTCCTTGACATATATTGATATTGTTCCCATTTCAACTCTCATCCTTTTTGCTTCTTTCTTTTTCTTTTCCCTTTTAAATGCTGCTGTAAAATCAGCATAAAAAGTTTCTTAGACATCAAGTCCATCCATTTTATGAAAATGATGAGAATGAGATGGCATCTATATATTGTTTGCCTATAATCAAGCTTTGAAGCTTGTATCACATTATTGTCATAAATTGATTGATCTCAGCTGGAAATTGATTAGTGTTACATGAGAAAGCTGTCTTCAGACCAAAAAAATAGTTGACAATTTAGTAGTGGAACTAAAATCTTCTTGTTGTGTTTCACATTGAAAGTCGGGGTTTTTTTGACTTTTGGTTTGTTTCTAACTTGTAGGGTTTTGTTGAAAGGGAAACTACTCTGATTGGGTCCCTCACGGTCCGTGAATACCTGTACTACTCTGCACTGCTTCAACTTCCCGGTTTCTTCTGCCAGAAAAAGAGTGTGGTAGAGGATGCCATCCATGCCATGTCCTTGATTGATTATGCAAACAAACTGATTGGAGGGCACTGTTATATGAAGGGCCTTCCAAATGGTGAGAGAAGGCGTGTTAGCATTGCCCGGGAGCTTGTGATGAGGCCACATATCTTATTTATAGACGAGCCGCTTTATCATCTTGACAGGTAAATTTATTTTTCCCTTTCCATTCCTATTTTGGAATTACATGCATCTATATTACACTAACAACTATGCATAACTGTAAGAGTGCCTTCCTAACTTCATTTCTGACTTGTGACACTTGTTTAGATTTGGAACAAGCAGACCATGTGATAATGAAACATTTCAAATGTGTTTGGGTGCATGTGCATGTTTGTCTGAGAATGAATAAGGACAATCTCCTCTGTGTTGTTCAAATTCACTAGATTTCACATAGAGAAAAACGTAGTTGGCATGATAGTGAAATTTAACTGTTCAAAGTAATTGATATTGCATCAAGTCTGGTTTAGAAATTTATTGTCATTTTTTATGTGATACAACAGTATCAATTGTCTGTCTTCCTTTGTTGTGACTTGTGATTTCGACACTACTGATCTTGTCACTAAGACTCACTATCCCTTCATGGTTATATTGATTTGTGCTGTTTTCTTGGCTGGTATTTACTGTTTTGCTACATTATAGCTAATCTCTAAATTTTGGTCTGATCAGCGTCTCTGCTCTTTTGATGATGGTTACATTAAAGAAACTTGCTAGCACTGGTTGCACGCTTATCTTTACCATTTACCAGAGCAGCACAGAAGTGTTTGGCCTCTTTGATAGGATCTGCCTGCTTTCAAATGGAAATACACTATTCTTTGGAGAGACTTTGTCTTGCTTGCAGGTTAGATATTTTTTATCCTGTCCGTTGTTCCATCTTTGAATAAAGGAATTAATTTTGGAATTAGGAAGGCCATCTCACAAGTGCCATTTTTCATGCGTAAAGCATCCGTTGGGAATTTAACTAAGTACCATGATTGTCTTCTTTCCATGCTTTGTTTGATTGGTGAGACCTAAAGAATTTGAAATATTTTTATAGTTGCAGACCTTAGTAATTCTTTGACTTTGTTGGCAAATAGAAGAGCATTATGGGTGGATGCTAACTGACAGATCTTGTTTTGATGAAGCATTTTTCAAATGCTGGATTTCCTTGCCCAATTATGCAAAGTCCTTCTGATCACTTCTTACGTGCAATAAACACGGATTTTGACAGGATAATTGCTATGTGCAAAAACTGGCAGGTATTTTGCTTTCTATTTCGGAAGTAATAATCATCATGACTAAATGGAACTGTTAAGATGCTATGAAAACAGAAGAGACAATACAAACAACAGTGAGATAAATGTTTGAAATTGTTGAATCACATTTGTAATGGTTCTATCTAAAAGGTTGATTGGCTTATGCAACATCATAAACTTATTATGTGTGCAAATCAAACAGGCTATATGACATGAATAATGTAATATCTTTTCAATTCCTGTGATCTTTTGACATGGAAATGTAATGTACATGAGATCATGGTAACAGGATGACCATGGAGATTTTTCTTCTGTGAATATGGATACTGCCATTGCCATACGTACCCTAGAAGCAACATATAAATCATCTGCAGATGCTGCTGCAGTTGAAACCATGATATTGAGACTTACAGAAAAGGTAAAGTTTGTAGACATGTCATGTTTTAGTTTTTTTGACCTTTGCATTCACTGAGTCTTCATTGTGTACATCATTAATGACTCATGATGGGCACTTGTAGTGTTGTTAGCGCATTATTTGATTGATGATAGGCAGAATAGATGTCAATCTTAGCATGTTTGCTCCAATGTCATTGTGTTTATGACATTACATGTGGTACAGGGTATATATATGGAAATTGCATGTATGAGTCTTATGATAATTGGTTGATGATTTTGCACTTTAAATGAGCTTGGGTGGGTTGTGCTGTCAATATGTGTAACAATCAAAAAGAGGAAAAGAGATTGGTTTATGATGATCGGAACACACAGCTATTGTTAAAGCATCATTACAATTAAGGTGCCTTGAGTTTGCACCACATGCACTTGCTAGTTTTCCTGTCTGTTTACGTTTTCCAAAAGACACTAGTACTGTCACTCTGCATGTTGGTTTTGCATTCTGAAGTAAATTTTAAATCTGAGAAATGCAATCCATAAATTTGATGCCTGTATTGGATTATACTCCTGTCTTTTTGCTCATCGTTGCATTGAATGTAAACAGAAGCAGAAGGTACCATGCAAGCATAGCTCCATTGGTGCTTAGCTTTGATTATTTTCTACATTCTTCTCATATGTGATCATTTTTGCAGGAAGGTCCTTATCTTAAAAGCAAAGGAAAAGCTAACAGTGCTACAAGGGTTGCAGTTTTGACTTGGAGATCATTATTAATTATGTCAAGGGAATGGAAATACTATTGGCTTCGTCTTATTCTTTGTATGCTTCTCACACTCTGCATTGGGACAGTATTTTCAGGCTTGGGGCATTCTTTGTCTTCAGTTGTGGTGAGTTTCTTATAATTAAACTTTAAATAATGTATTGATCCATTCCGCTAAGATAGACTCATTTCTTTTTTCACACAGGTTGAGAAAAATTAATATAGTTAGAAATTAAAATTATAAATTTTACTTTGGTGTTTTATGCATATTTGCTGATAATAAGGCATGTTAGATATATTATGAAATAAATAATACTCAACATGGAAAGTGAATTATAATTTGGGACAGATGAAAAAGGAAAGTGAGCATATTATGCGACAGAGTATCTGATTTTCTGTCGATAAGATATCAAAAGAAAAAGAGACTTCTAACTCCCTGTTATATCTGTTGTCTTCATGATTCTAAAATTTGCTGAGCCCAAAATTTTGATGAGAGATTAAGCTGGCTTTTATAGCAATCTTATCTTGCGAGACCTTTGTTTTCTAGGAAACTGTTCACCAACAGGTTGCTTATTTATAGTTACTATGGCCTTCAAGTATTCATACCAGGATTCTAGGAAATTCTGCTTGTTTAAAAAATCTTTGATCGATACAAGATGTACCTCCTTAAACATCTTGTAGAAGTTTCTCATTCGTTTCCTTCAATATTTTTTTTAACTGCTGCAAATGTTTTTGTGCAGATTGATATCAGTTTCTGGTCCATCCCTGGTCATTAAATGTGTTTTTTGTGCTTTTCATCTTCATTCATTGGCATTGCATCCATAATTGTTGTCCTGATGAGGCTCATATGTGGTTTTCTGATCTCTTCTCCTATATTTCAGGCACGAGTTGCAGCTATATTTGTATTTGTATCTTTTACTTCACTTCTAAGCACAGCAGGAGTACCTTCACTTCTGAAGGAAATCGAGGTATGATGTGCGAGGTGTGTGTGTATTGCTTTTCAGTTCAAGAATTTAGTCAACATATGGTAGGATCAATCATCTCTGACTTTAGAATATTATGTACTTTTTTTCCCAAAATTTTTATTGCCTTTATTTTTGTTGATGATGTAGTTGCCCTGGATGCCAAAGTGAGAACTTCCAAATCCTCTCATAGAAATCGATAATGTCATAAATGTCATTAATTGACTAGTTGTATTGTTGAAGAGAAGCAGTTATAGAAATAATTTTTTCTAGAAACATATACTTTTATGAAAATTTTTACTGTTTTCTCCAGTTTAATTGTGGTTTCGTTATTATGTGTTAAGATAACTATTTCATTTTCATATACTAGTTAAGTCAAATGCTCTTGGAAACATGGGCTCACATTTATTCATGAAGTTGTGAAATTGTATGCTTCCATTAATTATTTCTGGCTGAATGCAAGTAAAATGCACCGCAGGAAATTGAAACATGCTTTGAATATACTAGGAGACCCTTGTTTTTCCGTTATTTTTTATTGCCTGATATTTATTGTTTTCATTGCTGATTTGATCAATCTTGTTGCCTATTTTGCAGATATATGCCAGTGAACAATCAAATAGGCATTCTGGGTCATTAGTCTTTCTATTTGGGCAGCTTCTCTCAAGCATCCCATTCCTTTTCCTCATCTCAATTTCATCGAGTCTTGTCTTCTATTTCCTTATAGGATTGCGAGATGAGTTTAGCTTGTTGATGTACTTTGTTTTGAATTTCTTCATATGCCTGTTAGTAAATGAAGGACTAATGCTGCTTATCACCTCACTTTGGCAAGATGTTTTCTGGAGTGTCTTGACGCTGGTAACAGTACATGTGAGTATAGTTAGACACTCAATTTTTGAGATTATTATTTGCAGAATGTTCTGCTCGTGCCAAGAATATTATTACTTGATGACTTTGGCATCTCCAAATCTCATTGCGAGTATTCATGGCATTTTCAGGTAGTAATGATGCTTTCTGCCGGGTATTTTAGAATTCGAAATGCTTTGCCAGGACCAGTATGGACATACCCAGTATCATATATTGCTTTTCACACATACTCTATTCAGGTAAGGAGACTTGTAACTTCAATTTTTTTCCTTGTCAAACAATGTCTCTAAAGTTTACTCCCTATCGCAAAGCAAGGTTCAGTTGGCAGAATTTTTAACATGTTTGAATCTGTATATCTTCCTGTTAGAAAGAATCAGTGCTGACAATAATCCCCCCTCTGCAGGGACTGTTGGAAAATGAGTACCTAGGGACTTCATTTGCAGTTGGGGAAGTAAGAACCATATCCGGGTTTCAGGCCCTTCGAAGCGCATATGATATCTCCTCTGACAGCAATTCGAAATGGGAGAATCTGTTGGTATTGTTTCTCATGGCGATCGGGTATCGTATACTAGTGTTTATTGTACTGCATTTTCGTGTAGGAAAGAATGATTCTGTCGTTAAGTTCTGCCAGTGTAATCAGGATACAAACAATCCCAGATGAATGATAGTAAGGTTACCTTTTTCAAGTCTTGATAAGAGCATTATAATTCTTTCTCAGTTTTTCAAGGGTATAATGTTTAGTC
>CATIWF010135747.1:0-26145 GCA_949630135.1 Balakata baccata
ATCCATTTCGGTTCATGTGACATGACTAAAAGTGGCATCAATATTGATTCACGTTTCTCCTGCTCTGATAGAAATGAGAAGAAGAAACCATCTCTATCAAATCCATCTCTTTCTCTCCATTTGAACATTTTTGATCCATCATCAACTCCATGTTCATCCCATTATCATATCCATAATAATCAGTAGTTGATGAAGATGGAGTTGCTCCATTCAATAGATAAGAGAGATAGATGTCTGAATAGAGATGGCTAGTAGTGGGTACTCTTTCTTCATGATGTTCGCCATTGTTGATGACCGATGAATTCTTGAGATGATGGTGCTCCATTGTTTCAATGCCCATTGGGACGTTCTTGTTGACTTCAATGGAGCTAGGGGTAGTGAAGAAATTTTGTAAGAAGAGTAGTTCATCATCATGATCACATAGTTGAGTATTAACTAATGGTGGAGAATCATCTATGGTGGGTTCAGATAATTCAGGGAGGAAGAGGTTGAATTGGCTGGAAGGGTCTTCTGATGACGTAGTAGTGCTTGACGGTGTTGTGGTTGAAGAAGGGGTAATAGTAGTGCTATTAGTGATGGAAATGTTCTTGAGATTCTTACTTCTAATATAGTCTTGAAGTATGGAAGATTGAGGTTTTCCAACTTGATTTTCTGTTTGTTTGTGCTTTCTCCTTGAATTCTGCCTTCTTTTTGTGGCATTCCAATGATTCTTTATAGAATTTTCAGTTCGGCCCGGAATCAACTTTCCTATTTCTGCCCATCTGTTTCCAACATTAGAATGAGCTTCAACCAAAATTCTTTCCTCTTCTTCACTCCAGCTCTCCTTCTGTCAAAATTTAAAAAAAAAAAAAAATTCAAGAAATTCAATACAAAAACCATCAAAACCTGCAAGCATATATAGCAACAAGCATAAGTGAAGAATAGAATTGAGAATCCGGCGTGTGCACTCTGATGGTTAAGTTAGCTGGAGGATATGGAAATTCTATTGAATTCTTATAGCCACTTGGATTTTTTGAAGTCATGTGGTTATATCATGAATGGCAAGTACTTTAAGAACGAAGGGTTGTTATTGAAAAGGTATGGAGGGACTAAAGTCATGACCTTTTTTCATGTCAATTGATGATGCTTTGTTAGAAAAAGATTACAAATTTCACATGAAAAGTTACACTCAATGAAAAAGAAATGTGAAGAAGATGGAAGAAAAAACAGCTGGACTCGAAGAAAAAATGAATCCCATAAAATAAAATAAAAAGAAAAAAAAAAGGCTAAAACTTGGAATTCTAAAGCAAATATAATATTAGGATCATGAAAGGAATGTAATGGTTTGAAGAGTAACTAATAAATTTAATTGCATGTGAAGTTACTGTCATTTATTGCGTAAGAAAAAACCCTAGTTAGATTTATATATTGTTTATATTTCTAAATGCAAACTTTTATCATCAATAATGGAATACAAGAATTTACTAATAATCTAAGGGATGAAACAAAGGATCGATCTTTTCTTGCATATCCTTTAATAATCTAATTTCATATAACTTTGACTTTCAAATAGAGCAGAAAAAGATATGAAATCCTATATAATTGATTGTAAGTGTTATCATCCACTTTGATATTGAATTTCCGAGAGCAAGTGAACTAGCAAATTCTCATTGAATTATCAATATCAAGCAAATAAATAATCTAACCAATAAGATTCTGTAATACATAGCCAGAATATATCTTTCAGAAAATAAAATCCTTTTCCTCTAATTTCTAACACAAATCAAAGAAAGACAAATATTAATGAACAAAACAATATTATGAAAATTACCAAACCCTAAAGAAAATAAAAGGGGATATTGAAGAAAAGAAAACCTTGATATCAGGCCTCAAATGGTTGTGCCATCTCTCACGGCACTGCTTTCCAGCTCTACCTTCTAACCTTTCAGCTATTTGAGCCCATTTTCTCACTCCAAATTGCTTCACCAACCCCATCAATTTCCTTCATGAAAGACAGAAGAAGAAGAACATCACAAACATATGTTTCAGTTGAAAACCTTAAAACCACTGACAAAGTGTAAAAAGAAGAAAAAAAACTAATGGGTTAATTATATGATAACCTGTCTTCTTCTTCTGTCCATTGCCCTTTGATCAAAGTTGGACAGGAAACTTTCTTGCCTTTCTTTATTATCTCTTTTGTTGAGTACTCACCTGAAACCTTATAATTAGCTTCGTCTTGGAAACCCACGTTAGGGTTTCTTTCATATGACCAAAAATTGAGATTTTCTCCATCAATAAGAAACCCATCGACAAAGTTTGTATCTTGGAAACATGGCCATGAAAGCTCAGTAATTCCACTGTTAGATGATGAAAACTCACACAACCCATTTCCAGAAACGAGTGATTCTTTGCTTTTAGCATTACTCTGAGTCTGTTGCTGCTGTGAGAAATGACTTCTACCCCATAAAAACCTTTCAACCGCTGTTAATGGTGGAGTTGATCGATATGAAGAAGGGTTGTTTTGTAAATATCCATGGCCAAAACCGCCACCTCCTCCTCCTTCTCCTTCCATGAAAGGAGCTTGAGGCCAATCAAGAAGACAAATAGAGGGATTTTAATCCTGGAAATGAGCTTGATTAATGGATTTTATGTTTCTCATTTTTTTTTTCCTCACTTATTGTTCCTCTTCTTGTAAGAAAAAAAAACCCACTGAACATAAAAGCATATACTTAGGCTTGTAATAAGCCATCTGGTTTAATAGCCGTTGATGATATGGTTAATCCGACGGATGAGAGTAAGCGTTTTGTGTAACTCCTGAGCTTCCTCTCAGACAAAATGTAGAGAGATTAGTGGGTTCGTTATAGAACTTATTATTACAATTAATTAGTTGATAATTTTTTGTAATAATATTTCAAATATATTTAATTAGCTCAGAGGATTGTGCTGAGACTGAGACTGAGACCTAATGATTGTGGATAAATTCGGCAAATTCTATGCTCCTAAAAAGACAAATTTACCCAGATGTGTACACTTTTATTAGTCCACAATATATTATTTTTCAAGAAAAATTGGGGTATTAATTAAAGTGAATTAATTTTAGGAATTAAATTACATGGAGTAATTAATTAATTAGGGTGATAAAGTTTTGGAGAATTTCAAGCGATGAATTTAATTTTTCTAGCTGCGGATTTGGGTAGTAAATTCTTGGTCAAATTTCAAAACTCTTTTCCAAGGATCCAATTTTTTTCACATGCAGGTTAGCTACATCTCCGGTTTGACCAGAGCCTAATTTTCGTTTATTTCTTATTAAAAAAATTATTGGCAATTTTTTTTTCCTTAAAACCAGTTTCATGTATATGTTTATTCATATATGGAGTTAATAATTATGATATAAAAAAATAAATCCTTACTTATAAATAAATAAAAATTGTAAAAATTATTTTTGTGATGTTATAATAAATTGTTATTAACTCAATTCATCATGAATAAATGTATGCTCCGAATCTAATTATTATCTTGTTTTTTCTTCTTTCCAATTGAGATTTGCTCAAGTATTGTCGATAGAATTTCAGCTGTTTGTCTTATATAAAAAACAATTTCTTGCACTAAGTACTATACTCCTAAAGACTATTGTTATTAACACTTAAATATAATGACATTAAAATTGATATCAAAATATTTCAATTTTGAAATTGTAAAACCTATTACTTATATAACTTATTTCAATTTTAAAAGGTAGTTTTCTACTTTCTTGCTGTTTATTTTACTTTATTGTGAATCAAAATTTGAGATACTTTAATTAGGTAACCAGAAAAAAAAATTATAATTTTAAGTTAAGGACAATTAGAACGATCTAGCTCTATGTAGTTTACAGAATTAATTATCGACAAAAAAAAAAAAGAGTAAGGGAATGGGATTGATATTGAAGGAGTCGAGAAGGCCGAAACGCTGCAACCCAAAATACTGACAAATTACTAAGAGGCCCGCTAATACCATTTAAGATTGAGGAAATTTCACAGGATACCGAAATTTTAAGTCTTTTTTCATATTTATCTTTAGTATTTTTTATTTTCATTTGTGTTTTTTTTATATTTATTATCAGTATTTTTTATTTTTATTTGTATCTAAATTTATTTTATCTCTACTAATTAACAAGCCCTATACTCATTCTTCTTAACATCTTCCGCATCGATTGGTCATCAACATGTTCTCTTAATTGTAATACAATATCGATGAAATCGTTTTTGCTGTAATTTGAAAGAAGAATGAAATGATTAGTGATTTGAGTGGTGGAAGTAGCATACATGCATTGGTGCTAGAAGTAGCATATATGCATGCGAGTCGAAATTAGAGACGATGCTATTTTATTTAATTTTTCTTTTTTTTTTTTTAAAATTACAACATATCTTCAAGATATTTCCAAAATATATATAAGGTTTCAAAGATATGCCGAAATATTTCTAAGGTATATCTGAAGTATACCAAAAATATTCCTATGAAATTCTCAAATGTATATAGCTATATATATATTATGCGACAGATATTCCGGATGTATTCTTAAAGAATTCCTAAAAGTATCTCTAAGATATACTTAAAGTATTTCAAAAGTATATCAAACTGTTTGTTTAAGATTTTTACAATGTTTTAAATTTTGATTGAATTTTATTATTATTATTATTATTATTATTATTATTATTTAATAGTTTAACTATTCTTATTCTTGTTCTTTTTTTTTGAAAATTGAACTAAAATATACCTAATGTATAATAAAGATATATCGTCTGGACATATTGTGAGGTGATTTTGAAATTTAAGTACTGTTATAATTTTAGAAAATTGTTTTCAGTAAAATTAAAAAAAACTTGTTTACTGAAAATAACTTTGAACATCGGTAAAACTATAAATAGATACCCATTTTTTGGTATTTTTATAAAATTCCCATTAAGATTGACAGATGTTAACACCCATCTTGGCTCGGCCTACGGAGGTTGGTTTGGTAGCAAAGGGTGCAAATTATATTGTGAACTTCAATATACGGAGTATTATAGATTAGAGCATTTTACACTATTTACCTGTGTTTCAAACTTTTTAACTTCACCGGTGTTGTTTATGTGTTTTCATTCTATTTTTTTTATTTTCATTTTTATCATTTTTTTTCAAATATTAGATTTCACTTTAGCACATTTTTTATCTAATTAAAATAAAAAATGGTAATATTTCATCTATTAAACATGGATTTAAGAATTTCATTAACTTGTATAGTTATCAATTGTTTTTATGCATGCATTTATTTATTTTTAATCACTATTTAATTAATTTAATTAGTCAAAAAATATGTAAAATATTGTTTAATTAACTTATTTACCAAAATAAACTTTGGACAAATATTAATTAAAAAATATAAACTTGTATTTAATTAAGTTAATTAATATTATTTACTTTGGGACAAACTATTGATAAACCTCAAGTAAGTTTTTGGTAAATTTTGGATAAATCTCGAATAATTTTTGAAAAAATATTGTGTAACTTCAACTTTATTAATTTTATTGTAAATATTGAGTAAACTTTAGATATAATTTGAGTAAACATTGAGTAAATATTTGATAAACCTTTTATTATTTTAATTTTCATTAATGTGGTAAACTTTGGGTAAATTTTAGTAAATCTTATGTAATTTCAACTTTCATTAATTTTCTGGTAAATATTAGGCATAACTTAAGTAAATTTTAAATAAATTTTTGACAAACTTTTTGTAACTTTATTTTTCTTTAATTTTATGGCAACCTTTTGGTAAATCTTGAGAAATTCTTGAGTAGACCTCATTCAATTTTAATTTTAATTAATTTTTTTTGGTAAATATTGGATATAACTTGAGTAAAGTTTAAGTAAATTTTTGATAAATCTTTTATAACTTTAATTTTTATTAATTTTATGGAAAACTTTTGGTAAATCTTGATTGTCTGCATTTTCATAATAATTTTAGGCTCTTCGGTATTTTCAAAAAAACTTTGATGCATCCTCTATTTTTGAATAAAATTTAAAAAGTAATATTTTTGTAAATATTTACCCTTTTTTTCCATTTTTCTAGACTCTCTATATATTAAGGGTCTAGTACACGTATGAAAGACAATGATAATTTTATATAAAAAGATAAACTTATATAGCTATTAAACACACGATGATAATTTTATAAATATTTGTCATCCAAACATTGAAAAAATTCATTAGTTTATTAAGAAATATTCATTATAATAAAATAAAGGTTTATTGGTTCATTATTACCGATTCATTAGCTATAAAATTATATTATGGATTAAAAATAATAAATAATGGATTAATAAATAAATAAAATTAAATAATATAATATTCATTAAATTGAATAAATAATGCATATTCTTTAAGAAAATTTAATGGATTCATACTTATAGTTTAGAACAAAAAAATAATATAATATCCATTAAATTAAATACATAAAAAAAATGAACATTTATTAATAAACTAATAAACTTTTATTAATAAACTAATGAACTTTTATTAATACACTAATGAACATTTACTTTATTCTTAATAGACCTACAATTTTATAACAAACGAACATATCTCAATCAAATAATAAATAATTAATTTATTGCTAATTAATTTTTTACTTTATTGCTAATGAATCTATAATTTATAATAAATGAACTTACAATTTATAAGCTATAATTTACTGATAAAGAATATATAGCTCATAAAAAATGAATATCTATTAATAAACTGTAATGGACCTATAATTTTATAATAAATGAACATTTTTCAATAAACTAATGAATAATGTATTTAATAACTATGTAAATTTGTTTTATTTACAAAATTTTTACCGATTTTTACATATGTGAAAAACACTTAATATGCAATACTAGAACCAAGTCCATGATATAACAATCCTGCCAAAGGGAGGGAAAACAATATTAGATGGGACAAGCTTAAAAAAAAATAACCTTACCGTCACGTGAGAAAATGTGTGTTAAAGGGTTGGCCTCTAATTCTACAAATTCTAAGAACAATATTCATTGGTATCTCATTTACTTGATAAATAAATAATATACGATTAATAACACTTTGCATATATAAAGCAACACAATGGTATTGGTCTCTTCAAGCAAGGTATTAAAATAACTTAAACATTGTGAATCTCTCTCTCTCTCTCTCTCTATATAGATATATATTATTAATTAGATAATATTCTAAAATATTAATTCAATTTTCTATGGGAAAAATGTATGTGCTAGTAGCTATCTTTAACTTTGCGTGCACATACTCAATGCTCTCCTTTGCCAGATTTTTTATTCGGCCATTCATTTTCTATCCATACCTCATGATAAGAAGAATTTTAAAGGCCTATTTTTTTTTTTTTAATTGGGAATTCATTTTAATCAAAAGAGCAATGAAATTTTGTCTCTCTATATATAATTGAACGCATGAAAATCACTAGATATTTTTTTACTAATTTTTGTATTGATCTTCACGAAAACAAAAAAAAAGGATAATTACACTTCGTCATCATGTGGTTATATATCACACAAAATTAAATATATATTATATTCAATATTTTGTGCAAAAACCATCCCGCAACTGAGCTATCTCATGACTGCAAAAGACGCGGCTTGCCAAGTTCGATGGCGACTGTTGCCAATTTCTGTCATTTACTATGTTCGAAAAAATTTAATTCTATTTTCATAAATATTAAAAATATTGGTTAATTTAATTAAATTAACAATTTTTATTTAATATTTTTCTAAATACTCTCTGTTTATTAATATTTTAAAAATAATTATTTTACCTTCTAATGCAATATTCAAATTAATATTTACGTTTTAAAAAAAATAATTAGATACAAATTCAATAAAAATATATATATATAAACAAAAAAATATATTTAAAATTGAATAAAATAATTATATTTAAAAATAATTATTTATAATTTTAAACGGTTAAAAATAAAAAATAAATTTATTTTCTTTTTTATACTGAATGGAGTACGGATCTTTAAAACCGGATGTATAGATATTCCCCTTCCCACCGACCAACAAATAAAAAATAAAAATTATAGGAACAACTTCTCACTTTTTCTTTATTTATTTATTTTCTGTGTTTTCACTACTGTAGCATTAAGTCTTCCTTTTCCAGTTATGACGTGGAAACATTTTTCACTTTCATTTGTGGGGGGGGGGGGGTTTTGGTGTATTAAACTTCTTGGGTACTATCTTGGGAGGTAAGAGGGAAGCACGTGTCCTGGGCACCACTATTCCATAAGAAATGAGCATAATTTGCCGCATAATAAGAGTTTGTAGGGTCTGCATTAATGGCTTCCAAGTAGGTTTCTTCTGCTGCCCATGAGTCATTTCTCACTCTCCATAGAAAGCTTGCATATTTGCTGTATGCCTCTGCATCCGCTCCCTCCACTCCTATTGCTCTTTTAAAGTACTCTTCCGCTCTGTTCACAAAATTATCAGACATCATCATAATCACATTTCTTAAATAAGTTCATTCACAAATTGTTCTTTTTCAAATAATCCCATACACACTTTGATTTTCTTTTAAGGAAATTCCCTGTAATGAATCAACTTAGTTACTATATGTAGTTTTACATAAACACAAATCATGGTCAGCTACTGCTTTATGCAAGTTGAAGATCTTTATGAGTGAAAAATCAAGGATATTTTTCCTACTCAAAACAAAATTACACCACACATTCTCTATTAAGGATTGAACAAACCCCAAACCAAATTCATGCATAAAGACAAGTCAAAAACTTTAAAAAGTTGTATTCTACTAGTGTAAGAATCCACCAATAAGATATTCCAGGTTCTAACTAGTCACCTCGGACATTGATAAAGAATTTTCTGTAAAAATATGGTATTATTGGTCAAGAATGCAAAGAATTCAGCGAAAAATTAGTGTTGATTTATACCTGTCATAATCATGTGCAATAAGGTAGAGGAATTGAGCATAATTGGCAAGGAGGAGAGAATTATTGGGTTCTTGAGACAATCCAGTTTGGTATAAGAGCTCTGTTCTAAAATATTCTGCATAATCATCTGACTCAATGTCTACTTTGATGGGTGAAACAAACCTCTGCATCGTTTCATGATCAACAGAAGTTTGCATTTTTGAAGCTTCATCTACTACTGAATTCCATAGACTTAATTCCTCTTCCGTAGTAGCTTGACCGGATATCGACTCTGCCTCTCCTGGAGTTCCTAGAGAAGACAATTGCGAAGCACCATCAGGGACAACTGTTCTAAATTGGTTAGACTGATCGAACCATCCATCACCGCCATCGGTCCCACTTGCAACCGGCCTAACCTTACCGCCACCTCCACTATTACCCCCAAGGGAAGTTGATTTACCAACTGATGAAGATACCGAAAACGTCTTCACTGAGGAAGAATCAAACTTTTGATCCTTCTGGTCTTGAATTTCAAGTATAGATTCCACTATGGTGGCTGCATAAGACGCAGGAGATGGTGAAGCAGCAATTGCAGCTTGACTCCCCATTGAATACACAGTAAAATTTGCAAGAAGAATCATCACATACACCATTAGAGTTGGAGTACGGGAAAACACTTGCTGAAACAACCACACAAAAGAAGCGTGCATTTCTTTCTGTACTCGAACAAGAATCTCCTGCAAATCTTCGGTAAATAAAAGCTCTCTCATTTGTAAGCTATGGCTGTGAAGCTCTCGAATTATGAACACCATTGAAGAAAAAGCCCTCTTTACAGAACAATATGCAGATTCCCCTGCTTCTCTAAAACCCTCTTGCCATTGCATCTTTCTCTTGATAATTCGAAGAGAAAATGGAAGATCAACGCTATTTGCCCTCCTTTCAATACTCGTAGGAACAACGTCGTCTCCCCCAGTCCAATCTGGAGGCTCTAGCTGGATTTCTGGCCACGAAGGCTCTAAAGAATCCAGAGCAAATTGATGACTCCCTCCACTACTACTCGCAGCAGCATCATATTCTCTATAGGAATCGGATACTATCTCATTATTATTATTATCATCATCCTCATCTGAGAGCTGGAATCTGAGTGCCAGGTCTTGGATTTTCTTGGAAAATTCTTCGTCGGAGAAGGGATCTAAGTTTGCACTGCAAGTTCTTTTTATAGTTTGAAATCTGGATTTTGGATGCTCGCAAGATCCAGACCTTGTGAGGTTCGTTGGTGAAGTGCCGAACAGAGTGAACCGGTCTAGTCTGCGAATATTTCGACAAACAAGCGCTCCAGCTCCATCAGAACGGCGCCATCTTTTTGAAGAAGGAGATGAGATTGCATAGGCTAGGGTTTGAGAAGAAGATGAAGAATGGGGTGCAATTGGCTGCGACCACTGAAAACAAGTGGAAGCTACTTTCACACCCATTTTCTCGATTCTTCAAAAAAAAAATTTTTAAAAAGGGACGAAAGCTGGAAAAAGGTTGGGAATTTTTAGAGAATAAAGCTTCAAAAAACCCAATTGGAATCCGAGACCCCAAAATTCAGCAGATCATAGAAGTCATGCTTTGCCTTTTCTTCATCTTAATTTTCTTTCCTTTTCCCTGAAAATCAACGGAAACAATCAAAAAAAGGAACCAAATTAGTCAACATAAACCAAATCCATCTCAGCTAACTTTCACTATTCTCCTACAGAATAAATCAGATTCTGAGACATTATGCACAAAATAGTGATACTAACGAAAAAACTGATCTTAATAACCCAACATCACTTTCAATCAAAATCGGATCGGGAAAACGAAACCCAGAACCAGATAAACTGGCACGCAAATGGACGAGAATGAAACTAAGAGAGAGATCCGAGAAACAAAGAGAAATTCAATGTATAGTAATGAATTAATGAAATAAAAACCTCAACCGAACTTGAAGAAAAAAACTTATATTACTTTTGTAATATAAATATTGTTCTCTTCTCTTTTCAGATAGCTCCTCCTCTTTCTTTAAAAGCCGGCGAAGGATCCCGACGAGAAGCAGCAAAACGAAGTATGAAATGCAACTTCACTTTATCAGAAGAAAGAAAGCCCCTCTCTGCTTCTTATATACAGACGCTTCAGTGGCTCTCTTTCTCTCTCTGCATCTTCCAAATTAAATATTAAAAAAAAACTAGGAGAGGAATATTTTCCCAGTTAGCCCTTGTTTGGGGAGAGAAAAATATGAAAAAAAAAAAAGCGAGAATTTTTATTTTTGGAAAAAGAGATAAAATATTGAAGGAAAGGAAAATAATTTTGTTTTTAAAATAGAGAGAAAAAAAAGGATTAGGAGAACAAATTTCACTACAGCGCCTGAAATGTCATTTTTATTTTGTATTTAGTTTTTTTTTCTGAAATAAAAAATAAAATAATAAATTTGTGATATTATTTTATTTTTTTCTCCTCTTTTATTTTACTTATATCCAAACACAATAAAAAAAATCACCCCTTATTTTACTTCAATCCAAATAAAAAAAATAAATAAATAAAAATTATTTGGCCTTTTTATTTTCCTATCCTCCTAATCAGAGTGTTAAAGTCCCGCGTAAAAAGGATCTGGCACCAGTGTAAGTAAGAATGGTAACTGGAAATTCAGGTAACCGGTGACCAAAGAACATCACTTTCTTTGAATTTTGATAGGACTCCTAGATGGATGGCAACTGTTATTACATAGAAAACAGAGTTTGGAATATCTCTCCTCTTTCCACTAGGAATATAATTGTTATATTAATATCTACTATCTTTTTTATTACTTTTTCTCTATTCACTCTTTAATATTATGAAATCCATATGGAAAAATATAGTTGTATGTGACACTTGAAGAGATTAAAAAAGTAATATGAAATAGCGCTTCCCATAATTTATTTATTTTTTTTCAATTATTTAAAATTTGTGCCAAATGAATTTATTAAGAAATAAAATGTTATTTCTCAAATTTTTGAAAGTACTTTGGATTCAAATTTAATTTAAAATCTTTAAACATTAAAATCCTTTTTATCTTCGACTTCCTTTAATTCGATGAAACAGAAATATTGATATTATTTTTTAATGGGAAAACATTTAGTTATGTCAATACAGAGAGTAACTTGAGGAGAATTACTTGATGAAATAAGATTTCAAATTAAACAGAGTAAAGGTTACATTTTTATAATTTATTTAAAATGGGACGGGCAAGGGAACCGTGACTTCGGAGTCGAAATCGCCTGCTTTCACGGACATTTAAAGTGCCACGCGTTGTTTAGACCACCACTTGTACTTTATTGGATGTTGAAAACGTGATTTCTCACCGACTCCTTTTGGCACGTGTCGGTCATATTTTACAGTGAAATTATAATTGTTATACTACTGATTTAATTTAAGATAACAGAGGAAAATTTTATAATTATTTTTTCAAAACTCTTATTTTTAAAGGAAAAAAGTAACTCATATTTTTTACATAATCACTATCGATTAATCTGACTACATCAATCTAACGATAATTAAAAGTAAAGTGAAAAAATAAAAACAAATGAAGTTATCGAAAAAAAAACACACCAACACTTCAAAGTGCTTTTGAGTTTTGAATGCGAAGGAACTTTTCGCTTCAAGTTTTCTTTTAACATTTAAAAACGAACTTTCTAATTTTTTTTAATCCAAATTTGTTTTTGTTAAATAGTTAAATGTTGTAAGTTTCTTCTTTATAACTTCTATAATTCAAAAGTTTTAGGAGTAAATAATTCGAAAACATGCACATCTAACTAATTTTATTGGAAATTTAGTCATCATATGATATATCATTTAAATTAAAATCATACTATTATCATACATCAAATATTTTATAACAAAAATTTTAATAAAAATATCTATTTAAAAATCAGAAAGAGTGCATATTCGTTTTTAAGGTAAATTATATTATGTATTTGAATGTATAGTGCTAGGTGCTCAAAGTGAGCTCACATATGTCAATATTTTTATATATTATTTAATAACTGTAGATGCATTATTTTAATAACGGTAATTTTTTTAAATTTAATGACTGTTTATTCTAATTCTTTATTTTGACAGTTTTTTCTATTGGTTTTTTTTTTTGCTATTTTGTTTATTGTTCTTGACCAATCCATCTTTCTATTTTTTTTCAAGATTTTTTTACTTATTTTGTTATTATTATTGATTTATTTTTCAGTAATTTTTTTGTCTGATTGCAAATAGGTGAATATATATCATTTGAGAATGCAATTTGTGATATTTGATTTGTGAAAATTCAAATAATAATCAAATATATATGAAAAGATGAAAAAATTCATGAAAACATATACAATTATTAAATAATATATCTATAGTTATAAAATAATATATCAACAATTATAAAATAATGTATTTATCGTTATTAAATAGTGAATTTGAACCTGTCAAACAAATAATCAAACAAAAATGAAAAAATAAAAGAAATTTATGAAAACAAATAATGAATCTACAGTTATAAAATAATGTATATAGTTATTAAATAATGAATATGATATAGTAAGTAAATAATCAAATACATAAGAAAATATAAAATAAATAATGAATATACAGTTATAAAATAATGTATCTATAATATTAAACAATAAATATGAACTTGGTAAATAAATAATCAAATATACAAAAAAGATGAAACTGATTTATAAAAATAAATAATGAATCTACATTTATAAAATAATATATCCATAAATATTAAATAAAGAAATCTATAGAAAATTAATAAAACAATATATATACAGTTATTAAATAATGAATCTATCGAAGAATTAGCGATTTATAACTTCTACATACACGCGAGTAGATTTTTAGAGTACCTAGAATTGTGTATTCGGATTTATAATATAACAATTCATTTTTACGACGGCATTCAATTGTTTATTGATTTCTTTTGCATATATATGGACATTAAACAATGATGTACTTTTTGGTCAATAATAATAAAATTATGTCCTTATGAACATAAACCATTATAAAATACAAATGCGACCATATAGACGAGATGCGACCCTACACCCTTTTATTTATTTCTGCACGATTTTATTCCTTCGATTTGCATTTGCTTTTTATTTTTTTGTTGGGGGGCATAAGTTTAGTATATTATTACATTGATATTTACGTATAAAAAATTTGCAATAAATATTAATTTTACTTTATTTTATTTGTATAAGACAAGTCATTTAAGTTAAAATCAGAAGATGAATGTGTTTAATATAATTTAAAATTACAAATCCACACTAATTAATTTAATGTTTTTGTAAATCCATCAACTTGAATGTGATATCATATCAAAGATAATTTCTCGAAACTGTCGCATAATTAGAGAAAAAAAAGATAGTTAAAAGTATGTATAATTTGAACCTGTGATAATATGAATGATATGATATAGATTTTTTATGGTTTAATAGGCAGATGTTTCAAATTTGAATTATAAGAACGTGTATATATATATATATTTCGTCGTCTTTAATAAGATATGGAAACTCAATGGCTAATATATTGATTAATATTAAACTTAACTTGTATAATACAATAAATGATATATATATATATATATATATCTGATCAGCTGAAGAAATTGGTGCAATGGAGACCTCCTTTTGAAATACTTGATGGCGAACAAAATGAAAATCAACTTCAATATGACGAGTGTGTGGTTGAAAAGCCAGATTAGAAGAGCGAAACACTGCTTCAACATGGTCACACCAAATATGTGGTGCTTGTATAAGATTGACTCCAAGTTTTTTTAGTAAATGATCAAGCTATTTTAATTCAATATAGACATCAGCCTTAAATTCGGATTCTGTTGAAGAACGAGCGATAGTCTTTTGCTTTTTAGAATTCCAAGCAATTAAGTTTTGACTAAGAAAAATGAGAAAGCCACATGTGGAGCGCCTGTCATCAAGACACCCAGCCCAATCGGCATCAGAGAATGACGTCAAAATGTTTTTAGAACACCTTTTGATTAATAAAGATTGTGTAGCTGTGCCATTCAAATAGCGTAACACTCTCTTCAAGGCCTTGAAATGTATATCCGTAGGCTAATACACAAACTGACACAAATTATTTGCTGCAAAGCAAAGATCCAGTCGAGTTCTAGTTATGTACGTATTGAAGACCTCCACAAAGTTTTCGATATTTTATGGCTTCATCAAGAGGGAAAGGAGTGCCTTAACACTTAGCCATTGGTGTTAATGATGACTTAGAGTTTGTCATACATGTACTTTTTATAAGATTGAGATATATTTCTCTTGAGATAAGAGCAATTCCTCTTTAGCAGTCGTAACTTGTATGCCCAAAAAGTAATGTAAATGACCCAGGGCTCATAAAGAAAATTCTTTAGATAATTGAGATATAAAAAAATCCAATATCTCCACTTTGTCACAAGTAATTATCACATCATCAATGTAAACCAAGAGAAAACAAGTGCAATTATTATTATTGTAGATAAATAGTGAGGAATCAACATGTGAAGTTACAAAGCCAATATTTAATAGATGAGCACTGATATGTTGAAACTAGGCTCATGGAGCGTGCTTTAGACCATAAAGAGATTTATTTAACCGATAAATATAATCTAGATATTGTTTATCTATAAATTTCTGTGATTGAACCATATAAACAAAAATTTTACCGATGGACTTATCTAAACATCTATAATCGAGATGGTGAGATGAATAACTAAGAAAAATACATAGATGTGTACGAAAAGAAAACTTGTGAGAATGAAATAAATGTATTAGAAGGATAGACTGCACATCCAAAGGTTTTTAAAAATGAAAAATTGGGATTTTTGCTAAAAATGGCCTGAAATGGAATACAATTTTTTTAAGGAAGTGGAAGGCATTCTATTGATTAAGAACATAGCGGTTTCAAAAGCAAATTCCCAATATTTAAATGGGGCCCCATAGTGTCCTAATAATGCTAAGCCAATATCAACTATATTGCGAATTTTTCACTCTTCAGTTCCATTATGCTCATGAGTATGGGGGCACGAGATTCTGTGAATGATACCATTTTCATTAAAAAACTTATGTAAAGGTCTATATTCCCCTCTCCAGTCTGAAATGAAAGACTTGATTTTAAGATCAAATTGTTTTTCAACCATAACTAGAAATTGACGAAAAACATGAAGGACATCACTTTTATTTTTAATGGGAAACAACCATGTAAACAAAGAGAAATTATCAATGAAAATAATAAAATATTTATAACCAGAGAAAGAAAATAAGGATGCAGGAGTCCAAACATCTGAATGAATCAATTCTAAAATACTATAACTACAGTGATGCGTTAGAGACATGGTTTTTTTGTGAAGCTTCCCTAAATAACAAGCCTCACACTTATCTGATCTAAGTTTATTCGATGAACAAGGTAACTGAAAAGAATGAACTAAATGCCTAACTGTCTGAAAATTTTGATGGCCTAGTCGTGCATGCCAGTCCTCCAAATTGGCTGAGTATGTCGCCGCATGTCCCAAGTTATTTTTCTGCAAGACGCCTTGCAATTCGTAAAGCCCCAGCTCAGTCATTCCTCGGAGGAGTAGTTTCTTGATAACCTGTTCTTTGACAAGACGATGGTTAGCATGAAATTCAAAGAAACAATTATTATCTTGACAAAATTTTTGGACAGATAATAAGGCTTTGGTAATTTGAGGAACATGTAAAATATATAATTTAGTGCCATCTCCAACCATTAATGTTTCCTTACCCTTATACTCATCCGAAATACTCAGAGAAGAGAGGTCCGGGGTGACATGATATGAAGCACCAGTATCAGAATACCATTAAAAATGTGGAGTAGATGATGATATTTCAGATGATGTAGATGACGGCATAAGAGAAAGATTTGCCTGAAATTTATTATTGGGAATATGTAATCCTTTGGAATTATTGGAGTGATTATAAGGCATGAAAGTAGAGTCAAATCAATGCCTACACTCAAGGGCTGTATGGTTTGAGTAGCCAAAAATTTGACATGCTTCTTGATTTGGAGGAGAAGAAGAAAAACCTTGTCTGCCTCCTTTATTTCCTTGCTTGCCATGAGTTGAATTGGAACAGTTGGAATTTGAGTTAGAATTACTTCGCTGAGTCATATTAGCCATTGGGATTTGTTGCTGTTGAGAGTTGAGAAGCAATTCATCGGTAACTAATTGGCCATGTAATTCATTGAAGGAAATAGGATAAGTTCTTTGTTGAAGTGCACCAATTATGCCATTGTACTCAGAACCAAGTTTGCGAAAAACAATAGCCTTAAATTCTGAAGAGGAAATAGGTTGACCAACTAATGCTAATGAATCTGCAATAGATTTTGCCTGGTAGAGATATTGAGACACAGTTCTGTCATTCTTTAAGAGATTATGGAGTTTGATGTGCAACTGAGTGCGTCATGCATGGCTAATGACACCATATGCTGATTCCAATGCTTTTCATACTTCAGAAGAAGTGTTCAGGCCAATGAGTTGTAGAAAAATTTCTTTTGTAATTGAGGAAAGCAGCCACGGAAAGAGAAGTTGATCTTTATTGAACCAAGTGATGTATTTTTTATTAATTTCAAGTAGGTTTGTTGCTAGGTTTAGAATGTCTTTAGGAGGTGGATTTTCTATTCCATTAAGAATGCCACGAAAGTTATAAAAATTTAATAGAGGAGTAAACTGAAGTTTCCAATGAATATAAATTTTGGAGGTTAGTTTAATAGAGAAGATTTATTGGATGTGTGTAGGTAGTGTTACGTGAGAGGATGGAAAAAAAAGGTGGAATGATATTTGTGACTGCCATAGAAGAACTTGGTGAGGAAGAGGAAGTGGGTGAGGGAGAAGACGAAGAAGTAGAGTTAGAGGAAGTGGGTGAGGAAATCATTGTGTTGGTGGCTCTAATACCAAATCAGATATGGAAACTCAATGGCTAATAGATTAATTAATATCAAACTTAATTTGTACATTAATATATATATATATATATATAAAATATGGCTTATGCGGCAACTAAACAGAAATGGTGGAAAATATTGATATATACATATATCTAATGATATTCTTGAGGTTATATTTGGTATAAATATAATTAATTTAAATATGAGGTCTTAATTGACTAACTAATTATGCATATAATATATAATTTGATTTTGCAACCATTAATTAATCAATTTGCCATTAGAAAAGCAAAAATTGGCTTTAACTACTTTTAACCTATGATTGTTTTATCTCATCTCATTAAAGATCGACATAATTAATGTTGTAGATTTTTAATCAATTGTTTTATTCATTTACTTTACTCTCGAATTGTCTTTTTCCATTTTTGTACTTTTGGTAGAGTGTCTTTTTCCATTTTTGGCGTGATATAACATTGAATTTGAAGTATGTATGAAAAATAAATATCAAGATGGGTGCAGCCTAAGTTGGGTGAGGTTTTGACGGTCCAAAGTAAGAGCTGTACGCCAACTTGCTTTTATAGGAAATAAAGCTATACTAGTGATGGTGACATATATCAACGTCCGAACAGAAAGATATAGATCCCACGACTATCTATAATTGTTATTGGATAATCTTTTTTTTTTTTTAATTATTATGTTTAATTTTCTATCAATATTCATATAGTTGGTCAGTATCAACATGATTATTATTTAGAAATTTATTTTGCAACTTGAAAGCATGCATGCTTGAAATTAATTTGAAGTTATCGTCTTATATATAAAATTCAGTGCCTAATATATATGTCAAAATTGCTAATCTACACTGAGACCGTGATAAATTCGAATTTTAGCAACATTATTGACTGTTTTTGTTTACATTTTTTTTTTCATTACCAACCGGTTTTTAGAAGTTTACGGATTCTGACTATTCCGGTTCGAGCTAATTGTTGATCTACTATGGAATAAAATTTGTTCAGTGCAGATTTTTTTCATATACTAAACTCGAACTTGAGACCTTATTTAAGAGAAATAGACATCAAACCACCTCAACTAATCATGCATCGATTTTTATTTTTTTTATATTTTTTAGCATTTCTAAATAATTTTTTACTGTCGCTAAACATATTTTTTATAGGGATTGATACGATCCTGTGCTTAATTTTGCTTTAATTTGTTTTGTTGAGTTTCTATTATCAAATTAAAAAGACTTGATCACTCTCAATTCACAAATATATATATATATATATATATATATACTCTGAGATTAACTATAGCAGTAAGAACTCCCGTTGAGGATATAACTAAGAAAACTTTATTGTCAAATTGCATACAAGCAGTTCCAATCAATGGAGTTTTCAAGGAAAAAAAAATGGAAAAGGCACCAAAATTATGAGAAACCAGTCATATATGAATACATGAAGCACGTGAAGGAGGGTAATTAAAGTTTATAAATGAAATGTGGAGTCGAATGGGAAGTTATTAATTATAAATGACAATTAAAATTAAAAATTTTATATGTGGGGGTGCATGTTAAGAGATGGAACCCTTTAGGATAATGATATATATGTTAACCTACACACTTTAGGGTTTGAGGGGTTAATTTGGTGTACAATGTTAGATATTTTATTTTATTATAAGGGATTTTTTTGTTGTTGATTATTAAGTAAATAATAAGATTAATTCACTGATATTGGGTCTCCACAAATTATTCATTATTATTTTGATTAGTGAAGTATAACAACGGATATATATTACTTGTCTGATGCCGACAATATTCACCAACTTTTTCTTTTTCTTTTTTGGATTTGTCTCCGAATTTATATTAATTAATTACTATCCCTAAATATTTTATAATCATTCATATTTGGACCCTCAAATGAAGCCGCTTAAGCTTCCCATCCACTTACGTATTCGATGAAAGATCTATATACTAAAAAAAAAAAAAAACCTTCTTTTTTAAGTTGAAAAATAGATAATAGGTTGAGAATTTGTATGTAGCTAGCTAGCGTTGTTAAAATTTAATAATTAACTTAATTGAAATAATAATAATTTTTTTAATACAAAGAGTTCAACTTGAGATTATCAAAAAATAATTCAGATATATATAAGAAAAATCCTTCAAAAAATATTAATAAAAAAAAAGAATAATATATACTTGTTTAAATTTGATTTATAATATACTAATGAATGTAAATATGACCTTATCAAACATTTAGCAATTGATTTGGAACTGATTCTAAGAAACAATTAATTTTAAATTTGTATGAAGAAAATCTATCACGTTTACTTGTGTAAATTCTCACTTTTCAACTTAATCTTATAAAAGTAAAAATAAGAAGAAATGAGTTAGCTTTAGGCTCATGCATATCGTCAAGACTCAGTTGGTTTGGTGGTGAAGGAAAATAAGCCAAACAGAAGAGATAGGGAGATTGGTGAGTGTTAAGTGGTGTCCACATCATCTCAAGATACATACACGAGACAGAGACATGTAGATACCAATGCCACGCCAATCTCCTTATCTCCTCATTTCTCTCTTCTCTTCCTCTCCCCAGTCCCACCCAATTATCAAAACCCTTTTCTGATTGCTCCATGTTAATTTTCATTCTCCTCGGTTTTCAATTCAAATTTCTATACTACCAACATCTAATTATTCCCTGCTTAGAAAAATTATGTGAATGTAGTTATCATAATTAAGAAGGTGAATCAGTTTTTGGTTTACTTCCAAGAACAACTATACATAAACTATATAAAAGAAGAAATAGGGATGATATTTTTGTAAGATGATAAGTGAAAACTGAAAAATATCAATGTGGAGGGCCCCTTTTCTGTTTTTGACAAGCAAGGGGTCGGTTTCACCTTATTCTACTCATATCATCCTATGGCTAATTTAATTATTTGTATGAAGATAAATATTTAATTATTATTGATTGATATGAATATAGTATGTATATATATTATTTTATTATTTGATTAGTTTATAAATAATGTGATATATAAAGAAGCTAACAGGTTTATTTGATTTTCCGCACCATGGAATTCTGCTATATATGTGTTCATAAATATACAATAGGATCATAAGCAATTGTTATGTACTAGATCCCGCTTTATGTAGTATTATGAACCAAAATCTATTACACGTATAAGAAACATTGACAATTTTATAAATAAATTAAACTTATACAGCTATTAAACAAACAGTGATATTTTTGTAAATATTTATCATGTGTCATTAAATAAAGATTCATTAGTTTATTAAAAAATGTTCATTGGTTTATAAAAAAAGTTCGTTACGAATAAAGTAAATATTTTTTAGTTTATTGAAAAAGTTCATTACGAAAAAACTGAAAATATTCATTGCGAATGAACTAAATATTCATTAGTTTTATTAAAAAATATTCATTAGTTCATTACGAATATAGTAAATATTTATTAGTTTAATGATAATGTTTATTATGAATAACTAAAAAATATTTTACAAATAAATTAAAAGTTCATTAGTTATAAAACTGAAAATTTATTACAAAGTAGAATTCATTAGTTTATTGAGGAATATTCATTAGTTTATTAATAAAAGTTCATTTGTTTATTAGTAAAAGATTCATTTCTTATATAAATACAAATTCATTTTATTTCTCTGTGTACTTAATTTAATAGATATTTTTTATATTTTGATTTGTAAATATGAATTTATTGAATTATCTTAAAAAAAAACTTAAAATATAACAAAAAAAATCGAGATAAATAGAATATGAAAATGAAAAAAATATAAAATAACTGATGATTTTATTTTAAAATAAAATGAATATTTATTAATAAACTAATAATTATTTTACTAATTAACTAATGAATTTATATTAATAAATATATATATATAAATTTATTTTATTTACAAATTATCTCACATATGTTTTAATTTTAGTTTTAATATAAATCGCTGTCCACAATACAATTTACGGACCATAAACCAGTGGATCCAAATTTGAAATGGGCTAGTTTGTTGCCAAGATGGGCCTACTACAATCATCAAACGGATAGGACAACGGAAATAGGCACAATTAACATAACATTTTTACAACACAAAATTATTTCTTCCATTTTTTTTTTTTTGTTAAAATAATTTACATCAATACACTAAAACCGTTTCACATTATACAATATAATAGTAACCGACAAATAGGATCTACTATTAAAGGCCTATATACTTTCATTTTTACTTTTATCTTTTACACCTCATTCATTCTTGTTGAGCACATCAAAATTATTACTACACTTCTCTTTTTTTTTCCCCTTCCTATCAAACATTTTTTCTATTTTGACTTTTTCTTTAAATTTGATAACAAATGAATCCAAATATTTTATTTAAATTTTTAAATAATAATATAATTTTGGATTAATTACTGATAAATTCCCAAACTATACATCTTTTAACATTTTGAGTTTGTATTATAAAAATTTTCAATAAAATATATGAACTCATTTTTTTTTTTCAAAAGTAGCTTCCAATCAAAAATTTGATAATTTTGTCCTACATGGCAGCTGAATTTTTTTTTTTTTTTTACAAAAAAATGATGAACTAGTTATTTTTGGGGCAAATCTACAATTTAAAAAGAATGAAGGATTTATTATAAAAATTACATGCATTTCTGTGTATTTTACTAATATGCTAACAGTATTCTAATCTGGGAAGATTTATTACTTTGAAACTTTTTTCTCACAAAATTAAACCTTGCGACTCTAAATGTTTATCAACCTCAAAACTCATTTTTTGTCAAATAAATCATCACTTTTATTTGTAATAAAAACTTCAAACAAATTTAAACACAAATGAGTATTTGGAAAAAATGTTTTTCAACACCTTTAATATAAAAATCAGATTTAAAATGTTTTCAACAAATCATATATCAGTTTGAGAATAGGAGAACAGAGAATAACTTGATACATTTGAATTTATAGTAGTTCAATATTCTTACCTATATCTACTCCTCAAGACAGATTATTAAGAGTTTCTCTCCACTAATGATTATTTTCAATAGCAAGAATCAAGCTAATTATAATTCTATACTTTTTTAGTTTATGCTCTCAAACCCAAACGCAAGTTTTTACAAAATAAAACTTGAAAACACTTGAATAGCTTTTATACTTAAGGTGATAAACAACCCAATAATAAGTTTTCAAGCCAAACTTGCAAACTATAATAGAAAAAATTTGCCATCAATCTCAAAACACTAATTTTACAAAGAAAACTAGAGTAAATATGAAATATATCTAAAAATAAAGCTCAATATGGAAGGAAAATAATTTTAGAAGTGTAGAAACTTTTCTCTTATGAAATGTTTGATTTTTCAACAACTAAAATATTATTTCAACATGTATATATAGTTTTGGTGTCAAAAAATAGCCAATAGACACATATTTTCGTTTTATAAAAAACTAGCCGCTATTTTGTCTTTAGTGAAAAAAACTATCGGATATTCAATTGGAATACTATTAGAATATTCATTAGAAAACAATTTTTCTGACTAGTGAAAAAATATTTCATTTTTAAAACTTTTATACTTTGAGCTTCACTTTTATATACAAATCATATTAGATTTATATTTATATCCTAATGTACTTCTTTGTTGCACATGTGTCTTTTCTTGAATATATATATTTCATTTTCAATTCTTGAACATCAAAATATGAAATTAGAACAATTATATAGCAAATTCTAACACTTAAATAATGGTTTTAGAATCATCAAAATTTGGGATATAAGAATTGTAGCCTTTGAGCCAATAATATATAAATATCATATATTTTTATATGTATTTAATAATTAAAAGTAAAATAAATATATGTAAAATATACACTACATATATACTTACTATATTATTTGCATATATTTTTAAGGGCAAAGTGCAAAAAACCACCATGTGGTTCGACGTTTTTGCAACTTTAAGTATGTAGTTTTTTTTTTGACAAAAATGGTCATGTGATTACAACCGTTAGCATCGGGTAGGGACTGTCTTTAATGGTGTTAAAACTTATTGATATGGCTACACTCTCCCTCCTATATGGACACATTCTCTCTAATAAATAGACACACACTCTCTCCTAAGTGTCATGTCTCAACCTTGATTTCCAAATAAATTACTAACCCCTAAATCACAAACCCTAAATCTCACAAACTTCACTTTCATTTGCTAAATCAAGGAAGAAAATAGTCGATTCTAGCATTAGCAAGAATTTGGAGGTTAAATCGAAGAAAATGAGGTTAAAATCGTCTACTTCATCAATAAAATGCAAATGTTCATTGCCTTCACCAATCAAATCTTCAAATAAGGTAGATTCATATGGGAGACGTTTCAGGGGTTGTGCTACACTCCCAAAACGGTGTGATTTTTTCAAATAGGTTGACAATGAGGATTGTTGGAGGTGTAGAGAGACAACGCCACATTATCTTCGGCAAATTGAAGAAACTGAGATGGAGTTGGTGGAGTGTAAAGCTAAGGACGCCAAAATGAAATGAGGAAGTTCCATGAGAAGATTGGAAGTTTTGAAATGCAAGTTAAAGAGAACAACAAGCTTAGGAACAAAATGATGGAGCTAAAGGTTTATGGTAGAGTGGAAAATGGCAGAAAAACTAGCGTTATATGCAATTGTTTATTATTATTTTATGTTTGTAGTAGTCATAAGAATGTATGGGATGATATATGGGTAATTTAATGTAGATTAAGCAAATGTATGGAAGTGTTTACGATAATGTATAAATCTATTTGATGAAATGTTTGAATGAAAGTATTTTGTATTTTTTGCCATTCTCTTATCTATCTATAATTTATTCTGATCCTTGTACCTGAATAAATTTGTCAACAAATTAAACACAATCTACAACATTCGACTATGAAGACAATTGTGTATTATAACAAAAAAGTTACAATAAAGAATCATTAAAAATGAACAAGTTGGAATAAAGAATAAAATAAAACTAATTAAGAACAAGTTAGCTGTGAAAATAAGAAATTGGTCATTTGAATAATATAAGTTGGCATTGCTCCATCATTTTCATTACAACCAAAATAAAGTGGGCATTCTGTACAATATGACAGCCATTACACAAAACCTATTACGTCCGCAATATAGACCCTGACCATAGACACGTATTATTATCGTTTGTACCGCAGTATGGAGGCGTACCGACCAGACCAGAGTCTAAATATGAATATATGAGCGTGAAAATTTTAATTTAATATGATAATATGACGCTTAATATGAATATTGAGTTGATTTGATGAAACGTTGCAATTTCGTGTCATACACGTAAATCAAGGCAAAGGACTGGGCCGGGAATATAGGGTTTTCGTCCAGCGGTAAGAATTTGAGTTAAGCATCCCATAATGGGGAGAATAATATTTTAAGGCCATAGGTGAAGTTATATAGAGATATTTGGAGGTTAAGGGCTCCGATTTACATAAATAATGTTCCTGGTGTAGATTTATAGTCTAATATTCCGATTGAGAGTTAGAGATATGTGTTTATAATCGCAATGATGCCAAAGTGATCACAATTGAATTCTAAGATTTTTAAAAATGATAATTTAGAAATCGGACTTCAGATGAATTTTTAAGGGCATGATTTAGAAAAAGGACTAAACCGCAAAAAATGAAATTTTCGCACTGGTGGTCGTTTTGCAAAATCGAAAAGACCATTCCGAAGAGAAAATTTTTCTGAGAATATTGGTATATTCAATTTGAGGAGATAAGGTCATTTGAGATATGAAATTTAAGAAAATAAATTTGCTCATATACTAAATTGAAAAGTTTGGAAAGTTGGTGGAAAAAGTCAATAGTCAAAGTTTATTTTGGATTAATTTGGATAAAATCCAAATTATAGTTTCGGTTAATTTTAATTAACTAATAGGAGTAAGAATTAAACTCAATTAAGATTAATTAAGCTCTAATCAACTATATAAAGTCAAAAAATGCCAAAAAAATCAACAATTCATCAAAAAAATAAAAATAACCCATCATCTTCTTCCTCTTCCTCCCTTGCACGACAAAGAAGCCATTCTTCTTAAATTTCTTTCAATTTTTTCTCACAAATTATTATAATCCAAGCCTAAGGAGGTATATGAAATTAATAGTAGTGAAGAAAATATTTTTGGAGGAAAATCAAATATTGGTCAAAAATTCCAAGAAAAATTGAGGTGAGATTTTCTTCACTTTTCTTTCAAATTTTCATTAATTTAAGTTGGTTTGGATGATTGTTGTGAA
>CATIWF010135749.1:0-13824 GCA_949630135.1 Balakata baccata
TACTCTTAGCAAGCATCCATATGTTAACTTTGAACATCTCATGCTCATAGATCTACTGCTTGATCCAATCAAGGAATATAACATGTGCTAGTCTATCCGGATCAATAATGTCCCGTCTTATTAATCCTATGACTAGGGATAATTTAGATACTAACATAATTACACATGATAGGAATCTCATTATCATGATCTCATCATGATTTTCTTCATGCTATGTTTCATATCATGGAGTTTCATTAATCAGTTTAAGATCTATATCAATTCATATACAAATGAATACTAATATAATGAAAGAATGCCTTTATGAATGTGTACACTAAGTGCTTGAGGCGATTGCCTTTTAGGCACATCTCTAACAACATATATACATTTTCTATGTACAAGGTGAATGATGACTCAAATGTGTAAATATTGATATAAATGCAATGATTGAGCAACGATTGTTGCAAATGCATATGTATATGGACTTAAAAGGTGTTGTGATTATCTAAATGGCATTATAAAATAAAAGAAGAGGCCAATTATCCAAACAAATGTTCAAAAGCAAAAGAAAAGGCCTATGACCTATCAAATATGCAAATGATCAAGCTAGCTAGCAAATACAATGTATTCATGAAAACCTGGGGCAGTGATTGTTTAGCCCGGTCACAATAAAAAGAAAATGACAAAGCGTAAATATAAGTAAAAGAGCAATGATTATATGTTTTTTTTTTTTACATTTATGATATTGTGAATGAAATGAGATATAAATTATATATTATGCATAATTGTGATTTATTTATATGAATTGTTTTGGTACTTTAGAAAGATTTTGATCATTATTCTCATTGAGCAGCAATTCATCAAATTGCACCACTTTTTTAGGAAAAGTTGACTAATTAGCTTATTTTGGAGGTGCATATAAAAGATATAGATCAACACTCTCTCTCTCTCCTTGCATTTCACATGAGCATAGGGACATATTATATATTTTTTGGATTGAATGTGTGTGTGTGTATGTGTGTGTGTGTGTATATATATATATATATATATATATATATATATAGCCTTAAACTTATCACCTGAAACACTTGGGCACAGTGTTTGAATTATTAACATATGTAATATATTATGTTTATAGTTAAGCTATAATACTTTGCTGAATTGATAAATATTGCAGTATGATATAATGATAAAAAAAATAACTCTCACTGTGAACATGATCCTACCTTATTCATGTGCAATATATGATAATATGATATATGTATATGTGATATCTAAAGGTATAGGGTGTTACATTTTATTTTGGTATTAGTGTAGAGATATGTTTTATAGGAACATGCATATGCATAAAGTCATAATAACATGTGCATCATATGTGTTGAATATTGTCAAGTGACATAATTCCATGTGCTATAGGGCCATGATAGGACATGATTCACCAGCGAGAGAGAGGCAGGCTGAGCTACATTCACATGAAGCATCTTATTATCCATATAGAAATCAACTTGTACTAGGAGCTAGGGCTCTAGTACATGCATCTCATTCATTATATATAGAGATACCCTATGAGAATCCAGAGCAGGAAATACAAGGGCTAGAAACGTGTAAACAAAGACGTTATGACAAGCTAAGAAAATAGGGAGCAATTGACTTTCATAGCACCACTGACCAGCAGAAGCTGAGACACAGCTTAAAAGAACGCAGATAGTATTGAATATTATGAGATGTACCCTTGAAGAAAAATTTGATTATGTAGGGTCCTTGCTTCAGGGTAATGCCTATGACTATTGCGAGACAATTCCTAGTAGTGATGCACAACCTCATATTCTGACTTGGGATGACTTTCTTAGGGAATTTCAGAATAATTATATGCCAGATGTGTACAAAAATGAGAAGAGAATTCTTGAATCTAAAGTAGGGGAACATGACTGTAGCTGAATATGAAGTACAATTTAATAAGCTTTCCATTATGCTACTTTTATGTCCTATTACAAGTGCAAAAACTTTGAAGAGGAAAACACCCTTGATCTCTTCTTGGATGACTTAGGAATAGAAGAATGTTGAGAGAAATATTTTTAGATGGGAGAAAAAGCAAAATCACGTTCTACTAATCATTTGTAGCAAAAAGTTATTTTCCAAAATAACTTTTTTTATATATTTATTCAATTTAGGTCTTTGCTGGGTCAAACCCACATGGATAACCCAAACTCATAACCCAACAATTGTTAACGAAAATAAACAAAAGAAAGAACAAAATAAGTCTAGATTTTGGATTTAATTTAATTTAGAAAATAAATTCAGATTATCATATAAAATAAAATTTGTAAACTATTGAATAGCTTCAGCAATGGACCTATATGTTGCTGCAAATGCATATATTCTTGCTAATTATGAAGAAAGGGACAGCTAAGGTTAGGTTTCTCTGTAGCCTTTATTGTTATTGACAACTTCTTTCCTTCTCCAGCTGGCCGTTGGTCGGCTGGTTCATCTTTGCAACTATGGAATATATCAGTCACCAAGACATGTTTTCTATTAATGTTTAAAAAGGAATATATGCTCTCCAAGAACCTAGGAAAAGCTTTGCGGATGTTACAAAGCTTACAGCCTTGTTGCCAATATCTTCTACTATTACCATCGATAAAGGTGGCTTTATTGCTATTAAGATTAATGAGGAGCTATATCAAAAGCATTTAGTTGAGTGCAATCTTGCATTGATAGGCATATTGATTTTATTAAAGGGATAGACTAAATGAAGGATTGATGAACTAAAAGAAAAACTAACGTCTCTATGAGGCCTTTATAGATTGTGGCATCTTATATAGTTGGGCAAGGGATTTTATCAATTCATGTTTGAGCATGAATAAGACAAAGCTATAGTTTAGGGTTATGGATCCATATCCCTAAAGCCAAGTATTTTGTGTTTGCAATATTAGACCCCAAATTTTGATCCTTACGAGCAAAAATCTGCCAATGCTCAAGTATGGGTGAGATTCTATAACTTGCCATAGGACTACTAGCACAAGAAGATCTTAGTTGATATTGCAAAGGGGATTAGTGTGCCATTGCAAATAGACAACATTACTGCTCAAGGGAATTTCGGTCATTATGCAAGAATCTTGGTAGATATTGATCTATCCAACAAGTTACCAAATAGTTTGCTAATAAAGTGAATAGGAAAGAGTTTTTTTATTGAAGTAGTTTATGAGAACCTCCTACAATTTTGTAGCTTTTGCTATATATTGGCCACTCTTCTGCTAATTATAGACAAGAAAAAGAAGCAAGAAGGGAAGGAAAAAATTAATAAGGACATCAATGAGAGAGATAAAGTTAGAAAACAATGGAGGCTAAAAATCATGGCTAATTTTCCAATCTAAAATGCATTTGATAATTTAAGATCAAATTTTGGTCTTATATTGGCTACACAAAAAGTTCAACAATGTGTTCGAGAGGACCTGGATGAAAATAATACATCACATCATTAAGAGGAAGCTAACCCTAATAAGAATGATGAAAATACCATTCTTGTTGAGGCTAGGGTAGCAGAGCTTAACGTCACTCAAAGCATGCAAATAGAAGATGATGCATAAGGACCAGCTCATGAACAGTTGGCTAAGATAATTGAGGGCAATAATGAAGCATCAATTTTGATACACTTAACATTGGTTTTTGATACTGCAGTAGCAGATGCTAATACGACAACATCAGCAAAGGAAAATGATAAATATAATACTGATGTTTCAAAATTACAGAGGAAACAGACTTGGGCTGATCTAGCCGATTCAGAAGAAGACAAATGGAAAATAGTGATGTGGAAGAAGTCTTCTCCAAAGCAACAAAAACAGAATGCAAATACTCTCACTAAGCGACTAATAAGAAAACCATCAAATTGAACATTTGAAGATCCAATATTGGAATGGTCATGGACTTGGAAATTTTGGAACTCAACAAGTTTTGTTTTCTTATTGCTAACTGTATAAACCTAATTTAATATGTTTATCGAAGTTGATGGTGAATTTAAGTTCAATTCCTTCTAATTTTTGGACTTCTTTACAACTGAATTTGGTGGCTCAAAATTGTCAATCAATGCCTTCTATTTGGGTTCTTACTAAATCTGATACAAGTGCTCCTTTATGGCAAATAATTCATGATCAACATATTACATTAGTTTTGTTTCACTCTTGTGTATGCAAATGTTTGGTCTAACAGGTGTAAATTTCTTTAGGACAATTTTTCTAGTATGATTAGTGCTACACTAGGGCCTTGGCTTGCATTGGGAGACTTCACTTCAATCTTGGGAGCTCATGAAAAAACTAGTCGATCTCCAAATCAATAGCCTTAATGTGATTTTCGTCTCTTCCAAGAGTAATGCAAATTTTTTGCCATCCCTTTAAGGGGTGCTACTTACACTTAGAGTAATATTAGATAAGGTGCAGACCGAGTTGAAAGTCTTATTGATAGAGCAATAACAACTAATGAATTTTTAAATTCTTAGCAAAATATTTCTTGTATAGCACTTGCTAGATTTCAATTTAGTCATGCTCCTCTTCTTCTTAATTATGTATCTCAATCTTTGGATGTCATTCCAAGATTCAGATTCCAATCAATATGGCTTACTGACACATCCTTAAGAAATATTATCGCTTCGCACCGATCGTATAATATTGTGGGGTTATCTTTTATGTAGTCCATGACTTTCAAGCCCTAGAATCTTTAAGCAATCCTTTGGTATTGGAACAAGTTTACATTTGGAAATGTTCACAAAAATGTGAGGCTTGTAGAGGCTGATTTGCTTGATATTCAAAATTAGATTTCTAGATAAGGTCTCAATCAATCCTTGCATAATAAAGAACTAACAGCTCATTTGAAACTTAATGTTTTTTTTGCTTCAACAAGAGATATTCTATTGTGAAAAAAGTCGAGCTAAGTGGCTTTTGGCAGGTAACAGAAACACTTCATTTTTCCATTGACTTTATTCAAGCAGAAAGCTTTTGCAAGGGATCTCTATTATGCTGATAAATGAAAATATTTGTGATGACTAGCCTTTGATTGAGCAACACATTATTAATTATTATTCCAAACTATTCCAAGCAAATTGTCAGGTGTGTTCCAATTTAGTATTCATTTCAAAAATAATTCCTAAATTGGTTGGTGATGGTGAAAATGTTGAACTTACTATATGTCTATCTAATGATGAGATAAAATCAGTTGTTTTCCTTATAGATCCTCATAGTGCTCCAAGACCACATGGATTTACTAAATGTTTCTTTCGTGCATTTTGAGATATTGTGGGGGCTGATGTGTGTAACACGGTTAAATCAATCTTTAATTCTGGAAAACTTTCCTCTGGATTTAATTCTAGTGTGGTTATGTTGATTGCAAAGGTTAAAGATGGAATTTCGGTTGATCAATATAGGCCTATTGCCATAAGCAACTTTATCTCTAAAGTTGTGACAAAGATCTTGGGTGATAGGCTCTCTAATATAGCCTATAAAATTGTTTCAAGCAATCATTTCAGTTTCACTAAAAATAGAAACATCTCTTATTGTATAGCACAAGCTTCTGAAGGAGTCAATATTATTGACAAATGTTGTTATAGAGGTAATGTGCCTTTGTAGATAGATAATAGAAAGGCCTTTGATATACTGGATTGGAATTTTATTCTTGATGCCTTAAAAGCATTTGGGTTTTCTCTTCAGTTAATTGGATCTTAGAGATTTTTTCATCTACAAGACTGTCAATAATGATAAATGGAGCTACAAAAGGGTATTTTTCTTCTTCTCATAGGCTGAGACAAGAGGATCTTTATCTCCAATTTTATTGTCTGGTAGAGGATTTCTTGAGCAAATAGATTGAACAATCAGCTGATACAAGGTTGTTAGAATCAATGACTTACTCTTAGGGGTTCCATTTCCCACACACTACGATTAAAAATATTAAGTTTCTCTTAGAGGTGTTTGAAACTTATGGTGCTATGTCTGGTCAGTAGGTTAACTGGTCTAAATCTAATATTTTTTTGGCAAGTCTATAACCAATTGATGTGCAAGGAAGCTATAAGAAAGTGGTGGGAATTCATATAAGTTCTCTGCCATTTATTTATCTTGGGGTACCTGTGTTTTCTGGTGCTTCAAAGAAGAAATGGCTGAAGCCTATAGTTGATAAGTTTCTTATTAAGTTTGCTTCATGGAAAGGTAGTACACTTTCAATGGTGGGAAGATTAACTCTGATTTATTATGTTTTGTTGAGCTCTTTTATTCATTCTTTCATGGTCTATAGATGACCAGAGGCTTTACTCAATCATATAGAGTGAAGTATTAGAAATTTTTTATGGATGGGCAGTATTTATAAGAAAAAAATCAGTGACAGTCCCATGGTGAATTTGTTGTATTTCAAAAAAATTTGGTGGCCTGGGTATTAAGAGTCTTGAGGACTTAAATAATGCCCTTCTTCCTAAGCTATATTGCTCACTTATTTCCCACAGGAGCTATTCTTTAAGCATTCTAAAATCCAGATTTTTGGATTTTACAGGTTTGCCTGAAACCATGTCTTTAACTTCATCAATATGGTCTTCCATAAAGACTCTTTTATTGATATAAAGAAATCCATACGATGGTCTATAGGCACTTAGACTTCTCTCCGATTATGGACTGATGAGTGGCTCCAACCTTTTACTGTGAATTGAATGGGCATACCTTCTAAGGAGTAGGTGACATTAACAAATCATGTACAAGATTATTTGAATGATGGCTTGTGGACTTTACCTGCCTGCTAATCTTCAACAAGAAATTATACAAATGCCTTTGCTTTATAAAGAGGATGATGTTTGTATGTGGACTTTGTCCGAAGATGGCAAATTCTCACTTGAAAATATGATTTCAAAAAATAAAGACTTGCATACCCACAACATATATAAGCTGAGTTAGTTTTGTTAGAAGGAGTTTCTATCTCCTTCATGCTCCTTTGTGTATGAGCGAGCTCGATATTGGTATCTACCGATACATGATAACCTAGCAAAATCAGGATTTAATATTGTCTCACTATACTCCTTATGTCAGATGAATACCGAAACAATAGACCATTTGTTTGTTGGTTATGTTTTTACAAAACAAATTTAGAATGTGATGTCTAATTTATTTCAGCATTGAATTAAGGCAAATGGCATATTGTTGCAATGCCTTAATAATGTAGTGCGAGCCCCTTTTTGTTCGCAACTCCATTCTTTTTGGACAACGTCAATTGTCAATGCTATCTTTGAGGCTGAAAATGTGAGTATTTATAATGCATTAAGGAAGTTTTGTTATAGATGAAAGAATGCGACTTCTTTAAACAAGTATAACGTTCAATTCTAAAAAGGAATTATAAATCCTAAGATTATTGAATGTGAAGGGTAGACCATCGATAACCCCTAGGATTTATAGTGTGATTTGGCACCCACCTCCTTCATTGTGGATAAAGTCAACAAGGATGGCTCAGCAAATGGTGCACCGGGAAGTTTTGGTGCAGGCAGGATTTTTTAGAATAGGCGAGGATTTACAGTTGGTGCTTTTAATTTGAGTTTAAGACAAAGGTATGCTTATATGGTAGAGATGCAAGTGACTATCTATGCAATCCAAAAAGCTTGGGATAGATGATGGCATAGGCTTTGTATTGAATGTGATTCAATTTATGTTGTTAATCTTATTAAAAGTAGAACAATAAGGGTATGTTGGTCTTTGATGCCCACCTGGTCAAATTATTTAAATTTGATGAGGAGCATCCATATTGTTTCCACACATATATTACGGGAGGGTAACTCTATTATAGAGAAATTAGCAAAACATGGTGCGACTGTAGCAATGAACGAATAGTGGAGTACAATATTTGAATTTTGTCTTGATTTAGCTTATAATGATTTTAATGGTAGAGAATGTTTTTGTTTTGTTATGTAAGCTACCTTTTTGCTTTTTCTTTTGTAAACATTATTCTTTATTTTGATTTTAATAATATTTGAGCCCATGTAGATAATGTGAATGCTAAGGTTATGTCAACTTAGTTGGGATGACTGGATGCATTTTTGATATATGATCTCAACTTGTATATAAAAAATATCATCACCAAAATGTGGATTGTACAAAACCACAGTTATCAAAACGAAACCGGTCTGGTTGGTAAAACTAGAAAATTTGGGAATTAGGCATCGAGTCAATTGGTTTTTTGGGTAGGGAATTGGGAAGGAATCAACCCATAGAGAAACTGACAATCCAACCAGGTTAACCAAAAAAATCAAGAACCGGCCAGTAGCAGTGAGCGTGATTTCTAAAATTGTCAGAAACGACGTCGTTTCGCTTTAGCCGAAATGATGTTGTTCCACTTACAATGAAATGGTGTCGTTTTGTATTCATCAAAATGGTGCCATTTCATTTAAAAAAAAAAATTGAAAAAAAAAACCTAAAAATACCCTAACCCAATCCCTCCCTACCCAAAGCAGCTCCTACCTCCATTTACAAACCCAGCCCCTGCCTCTGTTTTGAATCACCAACCCCTACGATTGAGAGGGTCCGCTTGCCGTCATCATCACCGAACACAAAAGCCGCTTATAACTAGCCACACACCTTTCCTCGCTACTCGCAATCGCCACACACAAAAACACTAGGTTTGTTTTCCTTTTTTTTTTTTCTTCAATATTATATACATGGCCTCTAGATTCGTTTTTTTCAATATTAAGTTTTGAGGTTTTGCAATTTTTTTCTGGATTCTTTTTTTTTTTTTGGGTTATTGATCATCTCTTCATAATTTGTATTGATTAAAATCATAATACACCTGTTTGTATAATTTATATTAAAATTAGTTAATTTATGTTGATTTGTTTAATTTGTATTGATTAGTTTGATTGGTTTTGTGATTAGTTTGAATATTTTGTATTGATTAGTTTTGTGATTAGTTTGATTGATTTGTATTGGTTATAGTTTGATTAGTTTGATTGATTTGTATTGATTATAGTTTGATTGGTTTTGTGATTAGTTTGATTAATTTGTATTGATTATTGTTTTGTATTTAATAGGTGTTCTTTATTTATTTTAGGTATTCCAGCAACATGGATCATGTAAGAATTCAATCTTTTGAGAGGCAATATATGGGATCTACGCCTTCTATTCATGGAAAAAAAGATCCCGCTTGGGAACATTTCAAGCAAACAAGAACAAAACTTGGAAGAACTGTATATACTTGTCTATAGTATGGGTCTTCTTTCAAAGGTGGTGGAATAAATAGAATGAAATATCATGTGATTGGCATTCGAGGTCAAACAACAAAATGTAAAAAAGTTCCTCATGATGTTTGTGTCAAAATGGAAGAGATTCTCAAGGAACATGTTGAGGAACAAAAGCAAATCAAAATGATATATAAGCGGGCATATGAAGATGAAGATGATGGTGATAATCCAATTGAGGTTTATATGAAAGAGCAAGAAACATTAGAGATGAATCCATCAAAGAATCAATTGAAAGGGAAAGGAAAGCAATGCTATGATTAGGGATTATTTTATTTCAAGAACATCTGTAAGGTCTCAATCTAGTATCAAAAGTACCTTTGCTGGTAAAGAAGCTGTAAGTAGGGCATAAATGGCAGTTGCAAAGTGGTTTTATATTGCTTGTTTACCTTTCAATGTAACCAATTCACCTTATTATCAACCTATTGTGGATGTTATTGCTGTTATTGGTCCTGAATTTAAATCTCTAATTTATCATGATTTGAGGGTAAATTTTCTAAAAAATAGCAAACAAGAACGTTTGCTAATGAGTGTGGGTGGACTGATCAATGACAGAGAATCTTAATCAACTTTTTGGTGTATTGTCTAGTTGCTTTATGTTTTGTAAAGTCTGTTGATGCTTCAGATGCCATTGAAAATGTAACAACACTAGTAGGCTTGTTTTCTAAAGTTGTTGGATGGATTGGTCCTTCAAATGTGATTCACTTAGTTATAGATAATACTGCTAATTATGTAGCTACTAGGAGATTACTAAATGAAAGGCATTCATCAGGGGGCAAAGAACTGTGTTTCCACAATACCATCCTTGTGCTTGATAAAGAGTGGTTTGGTTGAACTGACGGGCTGACTCCTTTAATGGAGAAGCTCATAGTTAGTTAACCAAGATTGAGGGAAGATCTATACAGTTTGTGCAGCTCATTGTGTTAATTTGATTATGAAAGACTTTAGTAGCATGAATCATGTGGCTGACTTGATATCATGTGTTTCTAAGGTAACAATATTTATTTATAATCAAATTGCTTTATTGTCATGGTTGAGAAAAATAGAAGATTGGAAGGAAATAGTGTGTCCTATAATGACGTGTTTTGCTACAACTCTCATAACTTTGAAAAGTATTGAGGCCCATAAACATGATTTGCAAAGCCTTAGCCACAAGAAAGTTCTTCATTAGTCACAAGCTTTCCAAAAGTAACAATGGAAAGCTTTTTGTATCTATTGTTTTTAAATAAAAAAATTTGGGATGGTTGCTCAATTATGGTGAAGATTGTTGTTCCATTAGTGAAATTGTTGCATTTGGTTGATTTTGATAAAAAAACCTTCATTAAGTTATGTCTTTGAAGGTATGCATAGGGCATACAAGGCTATCAAGTACATGTTTAAAAAAGATAAAAGCAATTATGGGTCATATATTATGATTATTGATGTGCGATGGGACAATCACTTTTATAGAAATCTTCACATAGCTGCTTATTTTTTGAATTTGGCTCTCTTTTATGATCCACCTTTTAGTAAGAAGTTTGATATTATTGATGACGTTGTGAATTTGTGTGAAAATAAAGCTATGAATTCAATGGAAACATTGACAATGAAGGAGATAAAATTTTATTGAGAAAGGATTGGAAGCTTTGGGAAACCTTTAGCCCTAACATTAGTAAAAGAACGTCAACTAGGGAAAAATAAAGTATTTCTTATCTTATAAATTGTTTTAGATAGATTTTCAATTTTTCTACTTATGAATAATGTTATGATTGTGAAATTCTTTTACCATTTGATTTCATTTGAATTTATAGAGGACTGGTGGACATTGTATGGAAGAAGTGCATCAAATTTGAAGAAATTGGCTGTTAAAATTTTAAGCTAAACCTCTTTCTTCTGGATGTGAAAGAAATTTTAGTTTATTTGAGCGCATCCATACTAAAAGGAGAAATAAATTGGAATATCAAAGGTTTAATGATATCATATTTGTGAATTACAATTTAGGATTGAAGAACAGGTATGCAACTAGAATCATCTGTATTTTTTTTTACTTATTACATTTTCTATATACTAGGAGTAATCTTATTTTTAAATATTATTGTCTAAGTTCCATCAAAAGAAATTAAAATATAATCCTATTGATTATAAATACATTAACAAGACTGAATTGTGGATTGATAAAGATAATGCGCCTGCTGATTTGGATATTAATGAAATAGAGAATGCTCTTTATGAAGAATATGCATATTCAGTTTTAGGAAATGACATTCATTCTCAAGGTTAGTTTTGCTACTTGGTTTATGATTTCATATTATTTATTTTTAATATATTATGTTGTCAGTGTGAAATTTAGTAGATGCAACAAAAGTAGAGGATTCAAGATCTCAAAATTTGGATGGTACTAACTTGGAGTCATTTGGTCCTACTAATGTAAGAATTTCTCCTTAGTTGAATATGGGTGAAAGTAGAACTTCTGTTGATCAATTTTTTTTTTAAGAGATGAAGATGATGATGAAACTTAACCATAGGATCTTTTAGTTAATTTTAATTTTGGATGTGGTTATGTAGCAATTATATTATGGACATTACTCTTTTTGAACATATTATTATTTATTGAACATATATTGGATTTTTACTTTTATTATTTATGAGAGAAATTATTCTTTATTGACTTATTATATATAAGATAAGTTATATTTTATAAAAAATATCACATGGACCAGTTCAATCTCGGTTTAACTTTAAACTTGTGATCTGCTGTTTTTTCCAATTCGTTGGTTGGACCGGTTTTTACAACCTTATACAAAACTTAATATTGTTGCACAAAATTGTGTGAGATGTTTGCTAAAATTTTTTCATATGATTTAGTTAAAACTCTGTTTGACATTATGATTGGGAATTTTTTTTAAAAAAAAAATTATTTTTATTTTATTTTTTAAGTTTTGAAAAATACTTTTACAGAAAAATATGTAAACAGATAGTTTTCTTAGAAATAAATTTGGAAAAAAAATAATTTATTCAAAATTTTAAAAATCAGTAAATTAAATAAAATAATTTAAATAAGACTTTTTAAATCCGAAAAGTGGAAAAAGATAAAATATTTGGTATGTTAATGTTGCAAATGATAAAACTTTGAGAAAATTTGAGGTTTGTTTTGGCAAAACCTATAATAAAACCCTTTAAGCTTTTGACTTTTCTGATTTTTTTTTTTTGAGTTGAACCCCTCTAGTTTAAGTATTTTTTAATGGAGCCCTTAATATTTTGGAAATGAAGGGAACTTTTGAGGCAAAATTTTCCTTTGTGGAAATGATGTCTAGATTGCATACCAATCTTTTTTTTTTTTTAATTTTTTTATGTGGAAATGATATTTTTATTACTTGTTAATCTAATTCCAATAGAATAAAATATTACAGTAATATGAAATATGCGATGAAAATGTTCTATACAGAGGAAACTAAAATGTAAGGGGTGTGAATGAAAAAAAAATTAGAGGGGCTCAAATCATAAAACTCAAAAATTTAAGGGCTTTATAATATGTTTATCTTTTAACATTTTCCTAAATAATTGCATCATATAAAACTAGACCAGACAATTTTTGACATAACTAAAAAAAATTGATCTGAACCCGCAAAAAAAAAAAAAGAAAAAAAAAGAAAAGAAAAAGAAAAGAGGGGCTCTAATCCAATTTAAAATCAGATAGAATCCAAGGGGTCAATCAAAAGGGTTGGATCAGGATCAAGCCGAGGACAACCGAATATCGTTAATTTTTTTGAAAAAAAATATAATGATATATTTTTTTATTATTTTAAATTGCTTATTAGAATAGTAATTAGTCCAAAATTAATTTATTGAATACTAAGTGTCATGTGTTAATTAATTTTATTTAATTGAAAATTAACTTTTATGAACTATTAATAAAATAAAAATTATTATTTAAAAATCTTATTACTAAATAATTAGTAATTTAGGATTCAATTAATTAAATTGGTTTCAATTGATTTTATCAATTTAAGTTCAATTAATCAATTGTATCCCAATTTAATTCAATTATATTTAATCAATCGAAAATCAATTTAAATTTAATTTAATCATAATTAATTAACTTGAACGTAATTTAACTGAATTTTTATCAATTAATTTATATTTAATCAATTGAAAAATTCAATTTTAAGCTCAATTTAAGTTTAATTAATCAATTTAAATACTAATAAATTATAGATAGTAGAAATCTCTATATAGAAATTAAAATTACATTTTTAAATATTTTAACTACTAAATTTAATTTTAAAATGGAAATTTTATTTCTATTTTAAAATGAAACATACCAACTTATTCTTTTCTAAATAAAATGTCAAGCAGCGGCGGTGAGAGAGACATGGGAAGAAGACAACAGAGAGAGCAGCATTAACTTTGGGGGTGTCACAACTCATATAACTCACTCTTCTCCATCTCACACGCTGTCAATATGTACCTTGGAAGTCGTCTACGTTACAACTTCCAACATCCCCTATTCACTCACCCTCATGCTGCATCCATGCCCACACACAACCACCCCTCACTCTATTCTCCCTTTTATCTACGGGGCCGAGCTAGAACCTTGATTAAGGAAAATAGTTAATTTT
>CATIWF010135758.1:0-15889 GCA_949630135.1 Balakata baccata
TATTCACACATTTTCCATTTTGAGCATATGAATATATTAATTCATAGTCCTCATGTCAAGGAACATATATCCGGGTCTTTTTTCCAAAACCGAGTTGTGGGACCCACCCGAATAATCCTCTCAAAATGGCTCATAATCACATTTTTTTCCAATATGTAGTAGTTACGTTATACTATAAAATATACAATTCATTGATTATCCACAAAGAATTTATTGTCAAATTGTTAATAATAATGAGATAAATATATCTGGTAAAAAATAATATTAAATATGTTCATAACAAGAAAATGACAGTGAATTGGACATTTATTGAGCGTTTAGGTTATCACATAGTTTATTTTGAGGAGGAATCTCATTATCCATGATATAATAATATCTAGATAAATTGGTGGGTTCTTAAAGAATTAAGGATACCGAACAATGACGTTTGATAACTGCACATATAGTGCTCGAAGTCAACATTTATTATCTTGGTCATAATATATGAGTCTTTTATGACTCGAAATTCTTTAACTTGAGGTGCAAGACTGTCATTTTATGAGTGACTGTAGAGGTACTTTTGCCTTGTACTAGGTCATTCATTCTTAGTAATCTGGCTTGTAGTCACTACAGTTAGTCATATAGTGAGACATGAGATTACCAATAGTAGCCCTCATTACCCTGTAGCATCAGGATAAGATTATAATGAAGTTTGATATTTTATTTCTAATAAAATATATTCCTGGCCAGGAGAAATATGATTTTTTTGATATGAGATTGATATTATTAATTATATTAATAATGATAAGTTTTATTTTAATCAGAACGCAAGTACCACTCATTAGTATATTAACTATTAGGGTTTGACTCGCTATGATCCTAATCAATATCGGGATCATACCGAGAGAACTTAATATTATAATTTAGAGGTTAAATTAAAATTTGAGATTTTATCAATAATTAAAAAAATAATTCTGAAAGGATACATATACTCAAGAAATTCAGAAATAATATCTGATATAATATTAAGAAGTTAATATTATATTTCCATTTTGATAAAATTATTGATCTTATAAATCATATTTAAATTAAATTATTCGACTAGTCAATATTTATGATATAATAATTAATTTAATTAAGAATTAAATTATAAATAATCACTTGTATTATTTGAATTAAAATTAATATTGATTAATTTTCTCCTATATATATAATTTTAATTAAAGTATTACTTAAAATTATTATAATTTAATTAAATTATTGATTAAATTAATTATAGTGATATATTAAAATAATTATTATAATTAATAGAAGAAAAATTAATTTTTTAATTAATAGTAATGGTTAGAAAAATGAACTATGCCCATTAATTCTTTCAAAAAGAAAAAAAAAAAAAGGTCCACCTTCCTTTAATGCATCTGCCAACTTACATTAATTGAGTTGAATTTTTTTCTTTCGTTTTTTTCTTCTTTTCTTTCTTGGCTATTAATATATTTCTACTTCTTTTGCCCTTTACTTATAGTTCTTCTCTGGTTGCAAATTTTTTCCTTTCTACAATTTTTGCTTTATCTCTTTTTGAGTAAGTATTGAAGGAAAAATACTAAAAAAAAATTTCTAAAATATTAGTAGTTTATAAATTTGTAAAAAGAAGATATTTTATGATCATATATTTAGAATTAGTAAAGGAGTTTCATCAAAGACAACTAAATTTTTTGGTCTTTTTGCTTGGTTTATATATTTGGTAAACTTGGTTCTTAAAAGTTTATCTTAACCTTTTATTTTTCCATTTTATTTTTAAAATTATGAGATGATCTTGACAAATGAATATTATTTATAAAAGTTACAAAATATGTTTTGCTAAATTTATAGATAAATACTCAAGATTAACATGCAAAATGTATTTGTATGTAATGCAATATTTGATTGCATATTTCAGTTAAATTAAAAATTTTGAAATTTCTACTTTTAACTGAGACCTAGAACTCTTCTCAATCCAAAAATTGTTTTCGCTGATAACAATTGGTATCAGAGCCTTTCCATAATTTTTTGAGCAAAATAACTATCTTTTATGCTAGTATGCACGGTTTGGTTTCAGATGATTTTCTTGTTGTTCTGTTAGATTTGATTTATATATTATGTTACATGATATTTTTCCTTTTGTTTTCGGCTTTTCAAAGGTATTATGAGTTATATTATTTATATATATTGATTTATAATATTAATAGACAAGTAGTTTATTTTTACAATTATATTGAAATCTTTGGTATGCCAATATGATATATTGTAAAATTTTCATTTGGAACATGGAGGCTCGAAATTTTGAGGAGGACTAATAAGAAGGAATTACCAAGATGTAGTTTACTTTGTATTTTCCATTTTTGAGTGAGAATTTTCTAGCAATTGCAATAGGATTGTAAATTGCATGATTAATTTCTTTTATTGCATGTGATGTAATTTTGTATGGTACATAATTGAATAATGTGAGCTTCATATGTTAATTTTGGATTTTAAAAAATAATAATTTAAATGAGATTTAAATTATATATAAATTTTTATATGGTTGATTTTTCCAAGTTGTTAAAAAAAAAAATCAACCTTTATCTATAAAATTCATTTTTGGATGAGGTAGGTATAATAACATATTCACAAAATATATATAGATATATTGACTCCAAAATAAATTTAATTTAAATATTATATAATATAATTATATAATGAGCTCACATTTATTTATGAAACATAAAGTACATGCTAAAGAGGGGTAATATACATTTTATTCAATTGAATATCATATGTATGTTTATAGATCCATAATTATCCAAGCATAGATGTGATTACCTGTTAATGATCATATGAGATGACATGAAAAAAAACTAATATGCATACATTAACCTTAAAATTGGATTATGTGATAATTCAAAAATAAATTTATTGTTTTATGAATGCTAGTAAATTTTTAATCCTATTAATGTGCAAAGTAAGACCTTTAAAATTAGAATAAAAGACTAAGAAATCTTTTCAAATATAATGAATCCAATAAATATGTAAGATATCTACATTGAGGCTCTCTATTATAGCACTAATATACAAATTGTTGTATATTAATGATAAAGTCAAATAATGTATTTGACTTATTGAATGGATGAACATCTAGTATTGCAAGAATGTCACTTTGTAAAACTGAGTGTCACTAGATTAAGTCTATTTATTTTATTGATCTCTTAGGTAGAATTCATCTAATATATTAGCCCAAGAATGTCATCTTGTGAAGCTGAGGGTTAGTGCATTAGGAGTCGATTAAAAATGAACTAAATTAGGTTTACAATTGTTGTATTTGATAATGAGTTGTCATCTCGTTAATATGTTAATATTCTAAGAATGCCACTATGGAAAGTTGAAGAATATTATTGTATGTGGTCATATGATTTCCGAGCTAACTTATTTAATTGATTGTATTACATGTATTATTAATTAGCATATTGGACTTCAAATCCATGAATGAATAAAATTAATTGGATGTTATGTAAAAATTAAATTTTCATTGGATAATATTTTAGAAATTCTAATTTAATTAGAATTGAATTTAAAATAGATAAATTATCTAATAAAAAAATTTTACCTTGATTAGAAATAATCTTAGAGATAAAATTGATATCATTTATTTATTTTCTATTTAAATGAAAATAAGATAATAAATGATATTTTATCCTAATTAACAAATTAATTCTATTCAAAATAGAATTGTTAATTGTAAAGGGAAATCCATTTTAGAATTCTGAAGTTGGTTGGTCTCTTACTTGAGCAAATAGAAAATAGAAAACCAAAAAGAATATGAGCAATGGCTGCCGATGGATTGAGTTCTTGCCGAGAAAGATATATAACTAGGAAAAGAAAATTAATTATTCTCTCTCTTGGAGAGAGAAGAAGGTTGATACCATGCAAGATCAAGAAGTTAAGTGGAAAGAAAATAATTTTTATTTTTTTTACTAGTTACAATTTTGATTGTTTAAATTGATAATTATTTAATTTTATAGTGCATACGATATTCACCCATCTAGTGCAATCAAATTTAAAAAAAATCTGAAAAATTGGTACGAACGGAAAAGTTAATAAAATTTTATGTGAGCGTTGATTTTTTATACTAAAAAATACGATTTATAGGATTTAATTATTTTATACATAATATGAGACGGTTTCAATTAAAAAAAACTTTCCGCTGCGATTTATTTGATAAAAATAGTTTATCAAAAGATTTTTAAAGTTTTAAAATTTTCCATACACTTAGAGCTAGAATTCAAATTTTTCTCCATGTGTTAAAAAAATAAAAAAGTTAAGATGATCATTGAGATAGACCGATGATGAAAAATCAATTGCTAGACCAATTAAAAGCAAACTTTTTACATCATTAAGTTTGAACCACTTCAATTATGTTAATATATCTTCGCCGTAGAAAAATTAGATAACTTAGTGTCATTTGGCTTCTGATTTTTATTATATTTAAATTGTTATTTCCTTTTCAAATCAACTGTTGATCTAAGTTAGAAAGCAATGTTTAATTTACAGCCGTTTTATCCAATTTTATTTTAATTTTTCTTTTTTTTTTGTCATAAAATCTTTAATTATCTAACAAGAATTTTTATTGCAATCTTACTGTGAATTAAATAGAAATAAATGACTATTATTTGCGAGTTAAGTTGGAATTTTCTTCAAGATAAATTTAATCGGTATTAGAAAAAATTTCAGATGTCAAATGCGTATTCAACATTAGAAGATTTAGTGGGATACACTGATCTGATGCAATTGACTAGTAGGGGCATTGACAAAGAATCAATAATAATATATAGAGTAAGAGTCAAAAAGTCTGATGTGTAAATTAATTTGTAGCAGCCAGTACAGTAGAAACTCAAAATCAACATGACAATTTTTTATAATTTACAGATAATTTAAATCTTAATAGAGACAAAAGTACATATATCAAACTCAGTCACAAAAAAGTAAAAATAAATAAAACAAAAGATATGAGATTTGTATGAGATTTGATATATAAAAAAGATATGATATTTGTATGACATCAATTATTTACTTCATCATAAAAGACATTTGTTTGTAAGGGTTGTTATTTGCCTACTTGTTACTGACTCTTGTCTTTGCTTTTAACAGTGTCCTTTAGCATAATTAATAGTTGTCTGGTCCGGTTGATTTAATTAGAAAAATTGGAAACCAATCATCATGTTATATGATTTTTAGTAGTAAATCTAGGGGAAAATGTACGATGGAAAATCCGTTGATCCAGCTGGCTCAACAGTGAACCGGTCGATCCATCCGGATTTGAATGATTTTTTCAAGTCAGAAACTGCAGAACAAAGAGATATAAATGACTGAATAGTTGTGTATTTTGATCACCAGAGTAGATGATAGAGGTGTGAGCAGAAGAAAAGGAAAAAGAAAAATGGTATTGTGATTCATAGGGTGCAAACATAACATTTTTTTTGCCTTTTATTAACATCTATAGTTTTGGTGTAGAAGGAAAAGAGAAAAGAATAGAGTCACTGATGTAATGGAGGCCACAATAGATCAATTGGAGTTTTTGCATATAGAGAAAGGAAAGTAGAGTGATTTAGATAGAAAAATAAAATGATTATGGTGGAAGCCCATTAATCCTCTTTACATATTAATCTTTTGTCAGATTTCGGTAGTTTACAATCTTTTATATATATATAGATATAAGTGAAAGATCTAATGACATAATATTGAAAATGTCAAACAAAGGAAAAAAAAAATATCCAACAGCCTGATGACCATTATATAAAACTGGTATGTTACTCTCGCGTTGTAACAAGTATTTTATGAGTATCACTTTGTGATCAATTTTTATTATTTAGTTTTTATTTTTACTTTTTTCTTTATTATTATTTTTGTTATGATTTTATTTTATGACACATATAACTATTTGTGTAATTCTACAATATTTGATAATTATGGTGCAACTCCAATCATAATATGAATGCGAATTTTATACATCAATTGGATGAAAGTCCAATTAAATATCCAATTGGTATTCAATAAATATTACGACTCAAATCATTGAAAAATATTGAAATTTAAATTAGAAATAATATATATATATATATATATATGAAAGAATTTTAATGTTATTTTTTAAAAATATAATACTTATCCATTAAACTTGCAGTCACATTTAGAGATTAAATTCAAATAATTTTTAAGTTATGCCATTTAAATTGTATTTGATTATAAACTACTTGTTTCGAGTCAATTTATTTTTACCAAAAATACAAATAGATAGAAAATAGTAACAATGCTTGCCACTTAAGAATATTAGAAATAAAATATAATAGAAATTTATATTTCTAAAAAATAAAAGAAAAAAAATGGAATTCTATTCTTTAAGCTTTTAAACTATTACTAGTTTTTTTATTAATATATCTTATACATGATTATTAGATATTTGACTCTACACGTGATTATTAGATATTTGACTTATCATTAATTACTATTTTATTTTTATATAAATTTTTATTATTTTATTTTATTTTAATATTTTATTTATACTAAATTATATGAATGGAGTTGCTACTCACGATAAAATGGTGAAGCACGAAGTAGAAGTGGCAGCTACTGTTAGCTATTGTTAGTTATATAATTTGTTAGCTTTCCGTTAAATAGTTAGCTTTCTATTAATTGTGGATAGAGTTAGTTTCCTGATTAGTTGGCTTTATTCCATTGGTAGAGGTAGTCATCTTACTAATATAAATAACAGATTTGAATATACAGAGATTAGTTCAGTTAATAAGATTCAATCATTTTCTCCAGTTTTCTCTTATGCTCTCTCCCTAATTGATTCTTGATTTTAATAATAAATTTGTGATTCTTGAATTGTTCATTACATCAAATTTTTAATTTGTCAATTATTAAGAGTCATATATAAAATAGAGGTAGTAATTAATTTATGGTTTTTCATTAATATGTTTTGCATGTAATTATTAAATATTGGACTCATATTATAACTCTTATAAAAACTATTAATTTGTCCATTATTAATAGTTATATATAAAATAGAGGTAATAAGTATTTTACATTTATTTTATCCAACTCTAAATTACTAATTTATTTATTATTAAAAGTCACATATAAAATAAATATAATAAGTATTATACGATCATTTTACTTGTTCTCCAATTCCTAGTCATCTACATGCAATGCACGTGATTTTTAATAATTGAATTCATTATTATTAAATAAATAATAATAATAATAATTTTGTATGTAATTAATGTACATTTAATTTAAATATTAATAATTATTAATTATATTTGATTCTTATATTTTATATAATAGTAAATTATATTATACTATATACATAAATTTTAGAAACTTAACTCGTTATGTATTTGATTAAAATAAATTAATTATTGAACTATATAAAAATTATTAAAAAAATTATAATTTTTCAAATAACTTATAGAAATTGTATTTAGTATTTTGAAATTCATGTTACATATTATGTGCATGATTATAATTTAGTTTAAATTTACCATTATATAAATTCAATATATCAGTGAAAGCTATTGTTTGACAATATTTTTTTTATTGTGTATTCCTAACACTTTTTTATTAAATTATTTTTTTAATATTAGTTATCTTATTTTTTTTATACATAAAATGTAATTGCTAATTCTAATAGAATTTGACTCTAATTAATGAATTATTAATTTTATTCACTAATAAATTATCTAATTAATTAATAAAATCATATTGGTTTTTTGGTAAAATTTTTATTGTGTCTTGCACGTGATTATTAGATATTCTACTCGTCACTAATCACCATTTGTTTTTTATATAATAATAATTTTATTTAGCAAATTAATTTTGGTTACTTTTAATTATTATATAATTAAGTCATATTTAACTTAAATATTAATGGTTATTAATTATATTTGATTCTTATATCATATTATAAATAAAAAAATCACGTTAAATTATATGTACCATTAATTATATTTTTTATTGTGCCTTAACGTGCATTGAATATGATTATTAGATATTAGACCTCTATTATAACTTATATGAAAATTATTAATTTATCAATTATTAAGAATTATATATAAAATAAATACAACAAATACTTTATAGTCATTTTGTCCGTCCCTCTAAATTTTACTAATTTATCTATTATTAAGAGTAATATATAAAATAGAGATAGTAAGTATTTTGTAGTCATTTTGCTTGTCTCTCCCTATTCTCAATCATTTAGGTGTGCTGCACATGATTTTTAATAATTAGACTTATCATTATTAAATAAATAAATAATAATAATAATCTTGTACAATAAATTAATTTTAGTTATTTTTAATTATCATGTAATTAAATTACATTTAATTTAAATATTAATAGTTGTTAATTATATTTGATTCTTATATTTTATATAAAAATAAATTATATTATACTATGTACATGAATTTTAAAAACTTAACTTATTATGTATATAGTTGTAATTTAGTTTAGACTTACCATTATATAAATTTAATATGTCAGCGAAAACTCTTGTTACCTTTTTCTTTATCATTTTCTTTCTTCTAAAAAATAGTAAATGTATGAATTAGATTATTTCAATATAAGAATAATGAATTTGATTATTTATAATTTTAAATTTATGAATATATAATATGGACTACAAATTTATATATCAATGAAACTAAATATTTAAAGTATTTGTAATATATATTTTAGATGATGATACAGTAATTTGTATTAGATTATCAAAATATATATTAATAATTGTTATTTACTACCTAATATCTTTTTTCTTTCTTTTTAATATTAGTTATAGTTATATAATGTTTATATATATAAAACACAATTATCTGCTTCTCCTAAAATTGGACTTCTAGTTAATAAATTATATTATTAAATGATAAAATTAACTCAATTAAATAATATAATTAGATTGATTTTTTGATAAATTTGTCTGTCCATTCTCTATTTCCACTTTTAGATATAGTATGATATTAACAAATTCTTGAAATTATTTATTACAAAAATAATCCTTTCATTTTTTTTTTCTTTTGCAATTATTCAAAACTAAACAAATGTGTACGTTATTTTGGTTACTATTTCTCTCTTTAATTTTTTTATTGTATTTATTATTATTAGTAATAATGTCTTATCAAAAATTGCAATATTTTAAATTAAAAAAATCATAAACTCTCTCTTTCCTTTTTTAGTCTTTTAAAATATTTATTAAATTATATTAATATATATATATATATATTAATCAAAAAATATATAATAGAAAAAATTCAAAAAAAAACGTAAAAAAAGGGATAAAAAAACGGAAGATGCAAATGACATTGTGCCTTATTCATTGGCCAGCCTAGGTGACTTAGAAATGACATTGTTTGGTGCCAGTGGAAAGTAAAAAAAAAAAAAAACAATGGTCCCGTTACGTTGTTTTTCCGTTGTGATAGATGAGGGGCAGGAAGCGAGAACACGGTACCGTTTTCAATTTACAACTAAAACCAAGGGCAAAGCTGGAAGAGCACAATAGCAGGTACAGTACTCTTCTTTTTTTTTTATTAGAATAAGATAATATCTCATAAATTATTTAAAAAATCCAACACAGTATGAACTATATAACAGAAGATAGTATTTCATTGCACTTATTTTCAAGCCCTTTATATTATTATATAGATTATAATTTTAAGATTAATTTTATAAAAGAAAATAAAATTATTTTTTACAAATTAATGTAATATTAATTAGATTGTTAAACAAACTAAATGTATAAATCTAAACTTCTATTTAATATAAGGGTTGCGTTTTTTTTTTCTTATGGTAATGATTTGAATTGATTTGATCCTATATGTGAAAGCAATTCCTCTAATTAAATATGGATAATAGAGGATGTGAACTTTTAATATTGACTTTGTTCTTTTTTTTAATGTCATTATATATTAATTTAAATTATAGATATTATTCTTTTGATCATATTATTGTGTGTAATTTGTCTTATATAAATTAAATAATATATATTATAAAAATTTCATATTGACTAGCTCAATCATCGTTCAATCATAAATTCTTAATTTATTATTTTTCTCCAGTTGTTAACCGGACTAGATCTGACAACCTTGACATAATTAAGATATAAGTTTCTTAATATTTCTTACTAAATATCTTTGGTCACTATATTTATCAACCTTATATTATATATAAGAAATTTTTATAAAAATTAAGTGTATCATATCATCATCCGTAAATTAATATAATTATATAATAATACTTATTTAATTATATATATGTGTGAATGCTAATCCGGAGAAATAAAATAGCCATTCAGGTAAATCACCAATATACATATAGATACGAGTGACACTAAGTGCATTATGGAATTCTTCTAAAATTAATTAAAGCAATGAAATATAGTCGGATAGGGATGACAATGAGTAAAATATCTCTGATAAATACTCTATCCGAACTCGAACCTGATTATATATATACCTATCTGTATCTGTCTAAAATCCGATTAATATTATCCGAACCAATAAAAATTTAAAATAAAATAAAACTCAAACTATAAAAATAATTAAAAATTAATAAAAATATACAATCTATCATAAATTACCATAAAATGAAATAAAACAAATAAAATAAAAATTCAACACATTTAAATTAAAATAATTCATCAAATTGTATAAAAATAACATTAGAACAATAATATTTAAATATTTTACATTATGATAGAAAAATTATATTTCAAATTTTCAACTCTCATTGCATTTTAAATTCAACAACACAAAAAAATAATTAATTATATCATTACATTCAATAATCAGATTTATCTTGTAAGAGGTACCCGACGACCTCTATCATTATCCGTCCCAAAATCCTGATAGAGTTACTCATTAGAGTTTAAAAGAATTTAAATAGATACGAATATCAGCAAAACTTGTACCCGCTGTCAGACTTTGCCAATAACTAAGGTCTTTGGCCAACGGCCATGCATTAAATATATCTTGGGTATGTTTATGGATGCTGTCCCCAATAATTTCTGCCTCTATTTCCAATTGGTGAGACAAGAAAAGAGTAATTAAGGCCTCGATTGGTTTAGCTGTTGATGTTAGCTAAAAGCTGATAGCTGGTGGCTAGTTGTTAATAGCTGATAGCGGTTTGATAATTGAACTATATCTGTTGCTAATAAGGACATTATTTATTTAATACTATATTACTTTATAATATATAAATAAATCAAAAGTATAATACATTACTTATTTGATAATAATAATAATAATAATAATAATAATAATAATTTTCAAAAAAGAATATAATATAAGAGTAATTAAATAAAAAATAAATTGTTATTTCTTTATATATAAGCTAATTTAATGTAAGGATAATTTGGTAGTTATATTTAAAAAAACTTTAATTATTTAGAAAAAGTTCTAAAATAGAGGTTTTAAATCAGCGGTTATTTGAGATTTCAAACAACTATTACTTGCTATTTACCAGATACTTACATGTTAGTTAAACTATCAACTGCCTTAAACAACTAAACCAAATATCTTATAAATAAAAATATAACGGTATTGTAATAACAAAGGTAAGGTTTGGATGTCGAATTTCCAATCGAAATTAATTCTTGCTCCAAAAATGTAAAAACATAGTTGATATCGGATCCCTATCAATGATAATATTTTAGTTTTATTATAAAAAAAAGATAAATTAAAATTTATCAAAAAGTACCTAAATCAACAAGCAACAATTTAATTAGGCACGAAATGAGCTAAATGTTCTACAAAACCTGTATGAAATTCCAATAAGGCGAAATTTCTTTGAAGGAAAAAATAACTTGAGGCGGCGTCAAGTCCGAACTTCAAAATCATTTTGTTATTGTCTTTCAAAAGCCTGTTAGAAGCACGTCAGGTGTCACATATATAAGTGGAGTACTGCTTTATAAAGCAAAGACAAATTAATGAGAACCTTTGAAATTTGAAACAAAGAATTCCCCGAGTGATGGAATTGCTCATTGCCTGTGCATTAAGTCTGCTATTCACCTTGGCCTCTGTTCAGGTTCTAAATTTTATTTCAAAAATAAGCAAAAGAAATCAATGCAAGCTTCCACCAGGTCCATGGCCTTTACCCATTGTTGGGAACCTATTTCAACTAGGTGATCAACCTTACAAATCCTTGGCCAAGCTTGCTCAGATTCATGGCCCCTTGATCACCCTTAAACTAGGCCAAATAACAACTATAGTATTTTCTTCCGCTTCATTAGCCAAACAAGTACTCCAAACTCATGACCCCATTTTCTCTAATCGAACTGTGATTCAGGCAGTCCAAGCACATAGTCACCATGATTTCTCTGTGGTTTGGTTACCTGTTGGTGCTCAATGGAGAAATCTTAGAAAAATATGCAACTCTTATATATTTTCCACTCAGAAACTTGATGCTAACCAAAACCTCCGACTCAACAAAATTCAACGACTTCTTGATGATGTTCAAGAAAGTTGCCGTGCTGGTAAGGCCATGGATATTGGTGAGGCAGCCTTCAGGACTACGCTTAACGCAATGTCAAGCACTGTTTTCTCCCTGGATTTAGCCGATTCAAACTCAGATATTGTAAGGGAATTCAACAAGGTTGTAAGGTGCATCATGGATGAAGCAGGCAAACCAAACTTGGCTGATTATTTCCCAATTCTTAGAATCATTGACCCACAACATATCAGGCTCCGTATGACAAATTCTTTTAGTAAGGTTTTTGATCTCTTTGATCGTATAATCGATGAACGAGTGCAGGCAAGAAAGGAACAGAGCTATATCCCAACAAACGACATGCTTGATATTCTTCTCACACTCAATGAAGAAAACAAAGAAGAGACAGAAAGAAACATAATCAAACACTTATTCTCGGTCAGTTCAGTTCTTTTGTTTCCCCCAGTTGAGTTTAAATTTTTTCTACTGTTTGTATGTGCATAAGTCACGATCAATCATATATTTGTTTTAGGATCTATTTGTTGCTGGGACCGACACAACTTCAAGCACATTAGAGTGGGCCATGGCAGAACTAATCCGCAATCCTGAAACTTTGTCGAAAGCACGAGCTGAGATGGATCAGACTATTGGCAGAGGAAACATGCTAAAGGAATCAGACATTGCTCGGTTACCTTACTTGAAAGCAATTATCAAGGAAACATTCAGGTTGCATCCTGCAGTTCCTATACTTCTACCCAGAAAAGCAGGAGCAGATGTAGAAATACAAGGATTAACAATCCCGAAAGATGCACAACTTTTGGTTAACGCATGGGCAATAGGTAGAGATCCAGGTGTATGGGAGAATCCAGACTTGTTTATGCCGGAGAGATTCTTGGAGTCTGAGATTGATGCTCGAGGCCAACATTTTGAGCTTATACCTTTTGGTGGAGGACGGAGAATTTGCCCTGGATTGCCATTGGCGATGAGAATGTTGCACTTAATGTTGGGATCACTTGTTCAATCCTTTGAGTGGAAGCTCGAAGATGGTGTCAAACCAGAAAGCATGAACATGGATGACAGGTTTGGCATCACCTTACAGAAGGCTCAACCTCTGCGAGCTATACCCATTCAGATATAACAATACATCCTATACACTAACTAGCCATATGTTTAGTATAAATAAATTTAATTTTATCACACCCAATAAAAATAATTACTCTAAGAGCATAGATTAAGGGACTATGATTTGTATTGATATACGTTATTAACAACTTTCTTTTTAAGGCCCTAGCGATTTGTTTTAGTGTAAGAGGATCACTGAGATTATCCAATGATGAAAAACCAATTGCAACCGCAATTTAAAGCAAACTTTGATATATTAATTTTGTATTGTTGACGGAAAGTAGCGTCACAATTGTAATGTTAATCAGGCATTTTTGAAAAATGTCTCGAAATGAAAAAGACCGCGCTAAAAACATTTTTTATTTGAAATATTTTCTTTATTTTAAATAGTGAATTCATAAAGATAGTATTTAATAGGCTCTATTTTTAAAATTTGAATTAGAGAATGAGTTTGTTTCTTTATATTTATAGAACCAAATTTCACCTTTTATTTTTCATATCATTTAAAGTATTATTTTTTCTCTTTCCTTGCAATAAAAATAATTTATTTTTTTCTTTTGATGAATATTAATTTACAATGGTAATATAAGATGAAAAAAAGTAAAAATGTCTATCAGATTTATAAAAATTTTTTAAATCTCTATATTTAAAAATACCTTAAGATGTTTTTTATTCTAATAAAAATACTCTTTAAAATAAAGAGCAATATGGGAATGATATAACAAGGGCAAATTTATTAACGCAGTTGATGATGCATATCTTTTGTTTAATGTATTCCATGATGCCTGCGTCCCTTAATAAATTTTTTTAATGTATTAATTAAACGCATATTTTCTCGTTGTGTTTAATCCGCTTATATATTTTCCCATCTTCCTTTAGAAAAACTAGATAAAGTATTTGGCTTCAAATTTTCTTAATAATGGTGGATTTACCTTTAAAATGAACATTTGAACTAAGTTTATCACGTAAATTTTAATTTATTTATCACACTTTTTATTTTTTTTAATCACAAAATCTTTTTCTAACATGAATTTCTATTGTAATATTAACAGATACAGGAAAAAAGATATTTAAAATTAAATAGATAAAAAGACCATAAATTGCAAGTTCGAAGCTGTGCTATTTTAGTTCAAAAAATATCTTTAATGTAGATTTTATCAGTAAAATAAAAAAATAAAAAATTTATGCTTTTACGAACATACGACTGTTCTAAGAAACACAATATTCGTGAACATTTATTTTTATTTTCAGATTGAGGCAATGAAGAATCCATATTTTTTTGTGAAGACCTTCTCGATGAAAACATTTGTAATGATGGAAATTTCTCAAGGGTTGAATGAGTGAAAACATAATAATGAAAATGAAAGAAATTTCTTAGACATGAAAAGAGCCAAAACTTACAAAAAAATCACTACAAGAAACTTCAAAGACAGTAAGGCGAATTTTCTTTAAAGGAAAAGAAATCTTGAAAGGTGCATTTAGGTCCACTGAGGCGGCGTTAAGGTGCATTTTCTATTCCTGCTTTCAAAAGCTTTCTACAACGGTGTCATGTACATAACTGGGTTCTGCTTTAAAGAAAGATAAATCATTGAAAACATTGAAACAGGAGGGATGGAATTGCTCAACCTTTGTGTATTGAGTCTGCTATTCACCTTAGCCTTTGTTCAAGTTCTAAGTTTTATTTCAAAAACAAGCAAAAGAAATCAACGCAAGCTTCCACCAGGTCCACGACCTTTACCAATTATAGGTAACCTATTTCAACTTGGTGACAAACCCCATAAATCCTTAGCCAAGCTTGCTCAGATTCATGGCCCCTTGATCACCCTTAAACTAGGCCAATTAACAACCATAGTAGTTTCTTCTGCATCATTAGCTAAAGAAGTCCTCCGAACCCATGACCACTCTCTCCAACCGAAATGTGCTTCAGGCAGTCCGACAACATGGTCACAGTAAAGTCTCTGTGGCTTGGCTACCTGTTGGGGCTCCCTGGAGAAATCTTAGAAAAATATGTAACTCGTACATATTTTCCGCTCAGAAACTTGATGCTAACCAAGATCTCCGCCTCAACAAAATTCAACAACTTCTTGATGATGTTCAAGAAAGTTGCCGTGCTGGTAAGGCGATAAATATCGGTCAAGCAGCCTTCAGGACTTCGCTTAACGCCATGTCAAGTACTGTTTTTTCCTTGGACTTGACCGATTCAACTTTGGATATTGTAAGAAAATTCAAGGAGGCAGTGAGGTCTCTCATGGATGGTGCAGGAAAACAAAACTTGGCTGATTATTTCCCTCTTCTC